>JAWLRI010000978.1:389258-443163 GCA_034781795.1 Crypturellus tataupa
CCCCGCGGCGCCTCCCCCCGCCGCCGGCACCCGAGGGGGCCCCGGGCTGTTTCTCGGGAGCTGGCGGCACCTCGGCCAAACCTGCGTCGGGTCGGAGAGACGGTGGGGCTCAGAACGAATAAAATCTCCACTGAGCTTTATCAAAAATGTATTTTATCATTTGTAGCATGCACTGATGTTCTGGAGATGCAAACCCCTACCCTTTTTTTTTTCCTCTGTACTTTGTATAAGCAGTTTTGAAATGAGTACAATAGCGTGGTGTTTTGATACGGGGTTAATTAAATGATGCAATCCCACATCCTGCAACCGAAATCGTCGGGCGCCACTTGGAGCCTCCTCTGTAGCTGTATTCACCCTGCAGGCAGAACCTTTATCCAGGGCCTTAGACTTGGGAAACGTCCGCGTGGCAGCAGGGCCGGAGCGCAGGCCCCGGCCCCCTCCTGCCCGCCTCGCAGTCACACAACGCGCACACAGCAAAGTTTAGTTCAATTTTATTTTCCACTGTAACAGTTTCCAAATGATACATCATGCAGTCTGCCAGCATATCCATCCGTCTCCCATGGAGGTTTGGAACGAAGATAAAAGACTCATCTCCCAGGGATGGGGAAGAAGGGTTCAGATCTGCTAGTAAGAGCTTAATACATTTCAGCATCATTTGATGCAATGGCAAAAAAATTTCCCCTTGTTACCACCGAAACGTGTCCACCATTTATTTTGTTTCCCCTAAAATGAACACTACTGTAAAGATACATAGAGCCCAGAGAATACACGTCTGCAGTACACGTTACACACTTTACAAACTAGACATGTATAATTCTACAGAATGCTTCAACCCCTGTATTTCTCCCACAATGAAAGTGTTTCAAATTGACAAGATTGTGAGAGCGAGACACAAACTGGTGGAGCAGTGTTCGTCCTGTGCAGCGCATGTTGGCCAGTGCACTTGTCGATTCAGTCGCATTAAAGGTGAACATCAAAACAGGGGAGATTAAGATCATCCTGTCAATTATTTTTTTTTTCCTATTCCTTCTAACTTCCAATTGATACCTACTTCACTTTCACAAGGTTTTTCTCCTCTGCATCTCATGGTCTCCTCCAGCACTGGCAATCTGTTTAGGAGGACCTGCACCACCATGGGGTTTCCTTTCCCATTCATTAAACAATTTAAAGCTAAAAGTGAACTCCCAACCATTTATTTCCAAGCCTTATTTTGGATACAAATCCTTTTTCTTTTTGGATAAATGTGAATCTTAATTCATTAAGCTTTAAAGAATGAACCTTAACAATTATTTACAAGATTCTTAGGAGAAATTGTTTTAGTAAAGTTTGTGATTTATTTTTTAAATACATTCAGGATAATCTACTCTCACCCTTGTTAAGTAAAGTACAAACTTAAAAGTATATCAGTCAAGATCTTTCCAGGTTTAAATAAAATAAATAAATAAATAAAAACTTGCTTTAAGGAAGTCAGTGAAATACGAATTCAGGGAAAAACACAATATGTTTGAACGAATTCAATAAAAGAAGTTCAAGTGATCAGGAGATAATTATTAATTATTAACAAAAAGAACAATATACATTTTGGTTTCTTCTTAAGTAAGATTCGTGAATAGTGTTTCCAACAAAATTTGCCCAATGCACGTAATTTATTGTACACTATATAAAACACAATTTTAAAATTAAGTCTACAATAAATATAAGACAACATTCAAGGAGAGAAGAAAGAAAAATTCAGATAGTATCAAGTAGTGGAAAATAGCAAGACAGGTTTTGAACTCTGCAGAGCAAATGTGTGGCTTTCATTTCTACATATAAAACATAGAAGACTTAAAAATGGTAGAAAAGTTGATTACACATTATGCAATATGAACTTAAATTGCCTAGTTAAAATAGGTTTATAAATTAAAAGGAGAGTGTTTTGATAGTTATTTCCAATCTAGTAAATATCTTGAGTGTTCCTTTGAAAAAGTCAGCATATGAGATCTTTTCGACAGCTCAGGCATAGGCAGTTCTCTTGCACTCTTGATCTCAAAGTTAGCTTGGAGAAACTTAGCTTGTTTTGGCTACATGAACTGACTGGCTGATCAGCACTAGCACAACTAAGAATTGCCCAAGGTAACTTCTTCCTGGAGCGCAGGAGAACTGCCTGGATGCCTGATATTAATGATGATGATAATATGGGGAACTTAAGCTAATGCTGCATTTAAAATGCAATTCCATAATAAACTCTGAATTCAGCTTACAGAAGTTTCTAGTCGTGTATTTTCATTGTACAAGAAAACAATACAAAATATTCAACAGCAACAGTTTGGTGTTTCTTAAGATAACTGTTTTGGAACCAAAGCAAGAGGAGAATTATTGAATTCATAATAGACATTTCAGCCATGAAATGCTGCTGAGATAGTACAGAGTAGTTTTGAATTAGCAATTTGGTTAAAGATTGCATATGGCAAGTTCATAGCTCATTTTTCTGGCAGTGCACATGCACATAAAGAAAAATACAAAACTTCAGAAGATACAAAATAAATTAAATATATGTAAATTTGCAACTTTGTTAAATATTTTTAGCAAAATGCTCCTCAAAGTAGTGCAATGATTAAAAAAAAGTTAAATTAATTCTAACAACTTGGCAACAACTGAGAGCTCTTAAATAATTTCAGTAAAAAAAAAAAAGTCATTCACAATCTATCAAAAGGTTTCAATCAAAAGATTAAATACTCTTATGTCTACTTAGGTTCAAAATTAAAAAAAAAAAAATCAAATTAAACAAGGGCAAAGAGCTGCCAGAGGAGGCTAGAGGGATATACTGGGCTTTAGCGTTCCTGAAACGCGCCCGTGTGTCAGATCCAGCGCTGCCCAAGAGGGCGCTTTGGCAGCAGGATACGTGTGCGACTGCCAGGGCGCTCCCCTGCCTGCCAGCCCAGCCTTCCCAAAGGATTCCAGCGCTGCCTTGCTAGGAAGGTGGAAACTTGCTGCCCAGCGCTGCAGCGATCCAAGCAAGGTGGTGGATTCCCCACTTATTTAGCGCGCACAAGTATATTGTCTGTAAGACAACTCACATATCATAACCTTACAGTATGCAAGCAATAAATACATTCTTTGTCCCTTGCACTACGCACTTCCTTTCCTACCACGTATACTCCTATACTCCTAGGCCTGGTCTGCAAAGGGCAGCATGCGTATATAACCTGCACCCCTTCTGGATCCTGCACATATTTTTTTCACGGTAGGGTCTCTGACTGCTCACTCTGCACCTGAATTCCAGTGTGAACAGATCTGGGCTTGCCCAAGGCATGCTGGAAGGGGCGAGGAGGGGGTGTTTGCCAGCTTTCCAGGGACAAGGCTTCTGCAGCATTCCAAAAGCTTTCGGAATGCCATCGAGGGCGATGCCTACAAACACGTGGCCAGCCGTCACCTTCCAGGAAAACCCACCACTTAAGGGAGAACTACAAGCAGCTCAGAACTGAGTTGTGAGACAAGTCACACAGATATATTCATGTAACTACCAAACTTCAAAACCTAGATCTGTACTAACAGATTTCTCTCCATCCCATTTGATCTTTACCAAGTACTGCAATAGAGGTTATTTTATACAGTCCAAAGATTTTACCAGGGTATTACAAATGGTTCTTTGGGGAAATTTACTTCTGAAAATGTAAGCAGTAAAATTAAACCATATAGCAGCACATTTTCATCCCCTAAAAATATAAAATAATATGTATATTATACAGTAAATCAGTCATGACAGAGCACAATCACCTGCCTTTGATGGCACTTGGTCACTGAAAAATTAATTCTTTGATGCCACAAGTTGGGATTTACGGATGCAGACAGAGTACTTCAAAAAGCATCAATTTGAGTGTAGAAGCCCCAACCCAGCCAGCGCCAAGAGCCAAATGCAGTCAGTGAAATATTCCGAGTGGCAGACAGGAATTCCTATCGTTGCTTACATGGTTATGGTAAAGCTATTGTACAAGTAGTTGTAGAAGAGTTGAGCTGCGCGCTTCTGTGCACCTGGAGACCCTACGAAGCTCGGCATATCTGGGACCAGAGCGTTGCCCATGGTTGCAGAAAGCGCACGATGAACGGGACGGGGAGCAGGTTGAAGAGGAAAAAAGAAACTGCTGACAGTTCTTAACATGCTAAGTGGAACTGATCTGCCAAAAGAAAGTAAGAAAGGTAATAATAATTAGTGCATGTTTTAGAGGACAAAGCAGAAAGGCAACATTGCAAATCAATACCCGTGCTTCACAGAAACTCGATATGCAACACCTAGATAGCTGCAATAACAGCAGTGAAACCAGATTCACGTGTAGCACATTTTTAATGTTTACATGACCCTGACATGAAGTCAGGGCTGTGCTGCCAAGTCTCAAAGGAAAATTGTCAGATTTATCTTCAAGGTTACCAGCCCATGAACTGGCATGGTTACAATGAAACAATCCATTCTTTACCAGCTGTAAAATAGCATGAAGGAGTGTGTAAATACATTCCCTTACACACTGTGTCTCCCCACCTCCCCTCTGCTATCACTATATTCTTTTAACAAGTTTTTTCTCTTCATGGGAGGGATATGCTGATGACTAGATGCACATGCATCTTCACAATGGGATATGCAACATTAAACAGCTGTACATAACATTATATATGAAATATGAGTGAGGAACATAACTGCATTTGAGATTGAGTACATTTCAAATATTCTATAAGTATAAAGGAATAATAGCAATTAAGAAAAAAAAAAAACCACATAAATGCAAAGCAATCCTCCTGTTCCATGTTTCCTGACAGAAAGGTGCATTCTCCCAAGGCCACATATGTCTCTTCGCATTCGTATTATACAGAAATCTTCCCCACTAAGATAACAGTAATTCCTTCCAGAAGGAGAGTTCAAGGTAGTTTACCAAATACAGAAGTAAGTTAATTATAAAATATTTGGAAAACAAACTTCTAAAAAATATATTTTAAGTACTTATTTCTCATTAGTGTTATGGAAGCAATACCAGAAAATCTCCAGAAGTCCCTTCCAACCTCAACTACATTCTATGATTCTAAAACATTAGCAACTGAGTTTTGCCTAACATTTCTCTTAAAACCTCTTTAATTAGCTAATACAAAATTAGCATTACAAAAACAGCAAAGATTTGCCCTATTAAACATTTTTATTTTCTTGTATGCTTAACAAAACTGGTTTAAAAATGATTTTGCCTTTTTAAAATGCTTTCCCTGAATTAATGTTGAGATTTGCAGTTAGCGCCTAGCCGCCATCTTCATCAACAACTCCAAGGAAACTAGGATGGTTTCCAATTTGTGTATCTTATTGACTGCATTAACTGCAGCCTGCCTTGATTAACTGGAGATATTCATCTTGCTCAGGGATGGGGAGGTGCTGGGAACATACCGGAGTGGCCAGATCAGGGGATGAGCACAGAGAGCAGCCTGCTTGCACAGTGCATCCCACGCACGCAGATCCCAGGTAAAGCACCCGAATTACAGGAGACCGTGACAGGGCAGTAGTGCTATTGTTAGCACAGCTTCATTTCGCTGCTTTTGTTCTCTTTCAAAATGAGGTATCAGACAAGTCTGAGCAAGTGTTAAAGGACAAGATAGGCAGATAAGAAGCTTCCTTCAGATGTGAAGCACGGATATTGACACATCATCAATGCATTTGGTTTTCTAAGCGTGTTCTTGGTCTGTGCTGAGTGCTTCCACGCAGTATGTGAGCGCACCCAGGTGCTGGGCTGCTCCCACACGCAGCAGCCCTAGGAGAGCATCCCACCAGCTGCAGCTCAGCGCTGCAGAAGGCTGCAAACATGGGCTGCAGACACGGGTGTTGGGGTAGAGCACCCCAAAATCCTGACAAACTGCCCTGAGGGTCCCCCATGTTACCTGCACTGATGGTCACTAAGGAGCACGTTGAGACATTCAAGTTCTCAGATCCTGCACTTAGGCTTATTTACATTTCTAAAACTTACTACTACAGTTTTGAATCATTATTCATATGAAACTAGACTGCATAGTGGTTTTCATAATTCTGTGCAATTTTTGACCTAAACATTATGGGGACATAGAGAAGCTTGAAGTAAAACAATTTGCTTTGTCCAATGCAAGGCAAATATATAACTGTAGCTTTTGCATTTTTTTTTTCCTGATGTTATTTGGGGGAAAAAGTCACAAATAGCCCCCTTAATTCTAACCTTTCTGCATCCTGTGTTGTGTTTAGTTACATGTCAAAACACTTCCCAAATGTTTTATCTCCCATAAATATGACAGTATAGAATATTAGAGTGGCAGTGGTGAGCAGAGCATCCCGTCAGTCACAGCCAACTCTGCCTCTGCTGCTGGCTAAGAGTATCGGTATCGCGTCTCGTGCCAGGCTGCAGGAGGTGGGCAGCACTGGGCTCCCCAGCATGAGGGGGACGTGGAGCCTCTGGAAAGGGGCCAGCACAGAGTGACAGAGATGGTGAAGGGACAGGAGCATCTACCGTGTGAGGAAAGACTAAGCGAGCAGGGCCTGTTTAGCCTGGAGAAGAGAAGGCTGAGAGGAAAACTGATCAACACGTTCAAGTACCTAAGCGGGGAATGTAGGGAGGATGGGGCTAAACTTTTCTCAGTAGTGGCCAGGGGCAGGACAAGGGCTAATGGGCACAAGTTGAAACACAGAAAGTTCAATCTCCCTGTGAAGAAGAACTTTGCTGTGAGGGTGCCAGAGCCCTGGCACAGGCTGCCCAGAGAGGCTGTGGAGATTTTCCAACCTGCCTGGTTGCTGCCCTGTGCTCTGGGTGTCCCTGCTGGAGCAGGGGGTTGGACTAAGTGATCTCTAGAGGTTGCTTCCAACCTCAACCATTCTGGGATTCTGTGGATCTGGGCCAGCCCAGAGAGCTGATGTGAGCACAGCTTGGAGTACCTAGCTGTGCCTGTAGTGCCTGGCGAGGGCAGCATGAGGGCAGCAAGAAGGTGACTTCTACCCCAGAGAACTTAACGTCTGATGAATAACAACAGTACACAAGAAAGAAATGTGGTGGTATTAAATGGGGTCATAAAATTGTAAATGGCTCAGAACCAGCTTAAGCAAAGCATCAGTAGGCCAAGGAGTGGCTTTAAATCTCCAAGAGTTGCTCGCTCCGTGCACATTGTGGAAATTTTCACAAACACAACTGCAATGAAGTTGTTACCTGGGCTGTCTACCAAATCTGGATACTCTGAAATTATGATAAAGGAGGTTTGCATTGGTGCAGCTGGCAGGATAGCTGCTACAGTACAAGTCCTGTTTGATTTCTATGAGAAGATGGGACTAGTATTCTGCAGCCTACAAAAATGTTTATTTCTGTAACATAGTTCTGAGTCAGATCTCATAATTCCATCTATTGTTTTAATAAAAATAGTTGAAATGTATTTTAATGTAATTTGTAATGAATTTTTGAAATTGCTGGGGAAAATTATATTAACAATATATTAAAGAACAGTTCTGAATTCCACATAGCCAAAAATCACATAAGGGAAATGAGTGTGTTTGCAGAATAACGATATTTGCAGTATATTTTTTTTTCTTCCAGAGACAGGGCACACTACCTGACAGCAAACACGTATCTAGAGGTCATATTTTTATCTCACTGCTGTTATATTAATGAAAAGTTCTGTTCTATTGTTCAAAAGAACATGGTGCAAGACCACTGAACTATTATAATAGTTGCACTGCAAAAGATGTTTATTAACACTCTTAGTAAGGCTTTTTGGTTTTTACCCAAAAAACTCAAAATTCAGATAAATGTGATAGGCCCCAAATAATTTGACAGAGAAATATTTGTCGTTTGCAAATCAGATCCTTAGAAAAGAGACTAAACCTGCCTGATTGACTTTCCTTAATCGCCTCTCATTCTTAATTTACTATACTCTTCAATGCATCTTTCTAGGTTTGTACAAAAATCTAGACATAAACTGGAGTGGAAAAACTAATTCTAAAGCCTAACATATGGTCTCTGAAGTAGCAATGGTAGCATGTCTTTTAGAATTAGTGTCTTAAATGATTTCTACATCAAAGTGAAATACATATACATATACCTTATGCCCCTTGTCACCATTGTCAGCAACAGAACTTTCCTGAAGGTTTCCAATGGGGAAACAAAACCAGCTGCCTACTTGACTGATGAAAGCAAGAGAGGAACATTATGATCAGCTCAAAAAACTAAAGCCAGCACAAGCAACAACTTTTGCTGAAGAGCAAAACACACTTGGTCTTAACCTGGGAATGCAAGGGGGAAACTTTGATCAACAAATTAGGGATGGTGCAGTATGACTCACTGAGTTACAAAGGCAGCTGACAGCTTCCCTAGGAACACCTGGAGACTTTGCACTGACAAGTCATCGTTTCCAGCCATTCCCCACTTGCTCCGTTATTATTATTATTATTATTTTTTTTTTTTTAAGGACTTTGTTCTAATCTTTTGTGCTTTCACATTTGGCTTTCATATTTTCCCCCAATTATCTCAAAAACCATCAATCCCTAAATTTAACCATTTTCTGCCAGGATCTTCCTTTTCTCCTTCGTTTCTGAACTGGTCAGCAACACGTTCTGAGATCTATCGGAAGCTGCTTCTCCTCCACTATCCTCAAACATACAGCTCTGCACCTGAAACCAGCCAAACACTTCCTTTGATTGCCCTTTATCAAATCCTATCTTGGTTTATGCTTATCTGATTTTAGTTTCATCTGTTTCATTAGCAATTTTTATTAAAAAAAAAAAAAGTCTACAGCTGTTGGCTTGATCAACGGTTCTACCTAGTGTGTGGTCGGTGTGTTTCTGACAGTTGTACTTTCATAATACATGATGTTTCAAAAGCACAGCTGAGTTCACACAGTTCAGGCAGGTGGCGGCTTTTCTCCAAAGAGAAATGTTTGCAAATAGTTTACATGCCTCTACTGTACTCTTTTCCCTCTGCTCTTTCTAGAGGTGAGAATGCAATGTAGGTGGACACAGGTTATCTTGCCTGTGAGACCAAAAAAGCAAGTTTCAGTTAGAATGAACTAACGCACAAAAATCACTCAGCAAAGGCTTTCTCCAGTTCAGCCACAGGATAAATACGTTTCTTGTAGCTACAGGGCTCATGGAAAACACAAATCAACAGAAACAACCCACATGACACAATGAAAGCTTGAATGCGGCGCAATGGATGGCTTGCACACATGCATGACAGGAAATATTCTCAAATAAAAGAAAGAAAGGCACCAGAGAACGCTGAATGTCTGGAGGAAGCCAAACTATCAGGTAAAAAAAGTAATAAAACAGAATTAATCCCTAAAGGACAAAAAAAGCCAAAGTTGGGGGAGACCTTAGCAGCCCACTGGCTGCTTTCCTCAGCCACCTGTTACAGCATACTGAGGGGTTGGATGCTAGTTGGCAAGGCAGACAAACCAAGCTATTATCTAAAACAACAACAAAGGTCAAATATCTCGAAAATAGATAGAGAAAGAGACCTCTTCAACACCAAACCAACCATCCCTTATCTCCCCCACAGGACTAGTCTCAATATGAAGGGCCACATTTAAGACTGTCTTTGCCTTCCCATATGTAAACTACAGATGGTGCCCAAGACAGTATCCCTCAGGCAGGACACCTTCCCTTCTGGTTTCTGCAGCTACAAGTGTTCAGGCTGCCAGCTTTATTACTGCTGCCATTAAAAAAAAAAAAAAAAAAAGTAACTAAAGAATAGGTGCAGATTAAATAAAACAGCTCTCCCCAAGATGCTTTTTGCCAGTTGCCTGGAACTCGTGCAATCTTCATCATGGTTAGATTTGGCTTTATCAGGAAGCAGACTATCTTAGTTCACTTCCATCTCTGCAGAAAGGTACATGAGAGACCCGTGCAGAAGTGCACGATGCAGCAATTGCAAACAAAACCATCTTGCTGTTCACTCCAGTATAAGCATGGCGTTTTCATACAATGTGTCACTTACGGGAAGTCCTCCAACTTATGCATGTGTTCGTGAGCAAACACCTTTACTCTGTGCCTCCATCCCTCAAGTTATATCTCACCTTGAAACCATGAAGATTTGAACTTCTAATGCTTTTCATTTTGCAGAGGGCCCAGGAGAAATGCTCACAGCTTTGCAGGTATTGGCTACCAAAGGCAGCTCCTACCTTGGCACAGGAGTGGCTGGTGACTTCAGCTAGATAGAGCTACTGCTTTGTACGGGATTATCTGCTAGAATTCTCTAACCTCTTAGGGAATATCATAAACAAGGAAACATTCATGTTACATAAAGCAAAAAAAGATTTCAGAGGCAATCTCTTAAGAATTCTTGCTTTACTACATGAGTTTCACATCCCTATTTTGGATTTCAGCACAGATTTGCAAAAGCATTTCAGTTTACGAAGTCAGTCCGAAGTGGTAACATTCATCAAAATGACGTCTCAGCAGCAGCTTGCAAAACAATCTTTCTACCGAGGCACTCAAAAATACTAATTTTCACAGTTAAGCTGTCAGCAAGAAAGAAAATAAGATATAAGAAATATAAGAAATCTAGGTGGTCACAGAAAAACAGGTGAACAAATTTTGGTCTTACTTCTTGCTTATTTGGTGCTGTGATAGTAGCTGGAGTTTGACATCCCTCCTCCTCGGATGGCATGAACAGCTGTTGGAGAAGATGCTGGGTAATGACCAGGGCGGATGGGCTTGGCTGCGAAATAAAAGGGAGAAAACAAAATAAAACATTTACCTTTCAAAGAAAATTGGCACCTCACCTTCTCCTCTAGTACAAAGCCCTTTGATTCCAGAAAAGGCACCATGCACAAAACAACATTCTCTTGTCCTAGACAGCCAATTCATCCATCTGTGCTGGCCCTCAATCACCTTTTCATGCCTTCATCCTCTACAGAGATTATGGACGGTCGATATAACACAGGGGCATAATGACCCATTTGGTGACCAGTCATATACTTCCTTAAACACTGATGATATGCCCACATTCAACTTGCAACTGCAATTATATTATGCACTGAGTTATAAAGGAAAAAATAATTACACAGCCCAAAGTAAAGCATGGGGAGCAAGCAGGAAGAGATACAAGGGCCAGAAAGGCAAGGAAGGAAAGAACAGCTGAACCAAAGCATGTGGCATGGTCGGGAGAAGGAATAAAGGAGCAACTAATTTGAAGAGACAAGTTTTCAGGTCATTAGAAGGGCACACAAGACCCATTATGCCATTTATTCACCAAATTAAACAGCAGAGGAACTTCAAGTGGGGCATATTCCATTAAAAAATTAAGTCTTTGAAGATTTTTGTACACCAGGGAATGGCATCCAGTGGTTTGCCCTGAACGCCTACTTTCAAAGAACCCTTCATTTAAAAAAATGAGCAAACAAGCCATCCGTGAAGCATGTTAGCAACTCCTAACCCTTTAGCTCCGTGTCCTTACCAATCTGGGCTGAGTGCGCTCTCCGGGCCATGTTTTTGGCTCTCACAGCCTCCTTAATGCGATCCACCTCCTGCTGGTAGCGCTTGCGGTCGCGCATGGCGTTCTCCTTGGCCTCCTTCAGTGCACTCTCCAGGGCCTTAACTCTCTCTGCCGTAGCTCGAAGGCGTTTCTCCAGCTTAGGAAGCTCACAACGAAGATCTGCATTATCACGTACCAGCTGCATGAAACAAAGATCAAAAAGAGCCTGTGAGAAGTGCTGAGAAAGCCTCTTACCACAGCACACTGCTATTCCTTTTCACGCTGTGACATGCTTCAAGCAGTTACTACAAATGAAAAAACATGCGTGTATGTGTATTTATAAACATTTTGCAGACATTTCCAGTAGTTATGGCATGCTTGCCACCCAGTTCCCTGTTCAATCATATGGAAAAAAAAAAATGGAAACTTTGTGTCTCAACCATCACTACAGTTATTTCATTTTTATGGAAATAGCTTTAAGGCTTTAGAACAAATGTGTTTATGTTCATAAACAACCCTGAGTTTATGAATCTCCTAGACTAAACTGGAACCTAAACAAAGTCTACCAGCTATCAAAATAACATTAACTTTAGCTTCAACAGTAGTCAACAAAAAAGACTAATTTTTTGATAAGTTTAAAATCCTCATGAAAATAGAGATCCATTTGCAAAAATCCAGTACAAACTGTACTGAGCATATGACACTGCTATTAAAAGGTAGGAGATAACTTTTCAAAGGAAGTGATTATCCCTTTTCTGGGATGCAGACAAGGAAGTGGTTTAGCTACCTTATTAATAATGCAGTGGAACAACCACATACAACAACATTCACACGTTGTTTGACAATCCAAGTGTTTTACAGCTGCTAGTCCAGGCCAAGTACCGGGGTGGGGGAAAAAAAATAAAATAAAAATAAAAAAGGCAGAAATGAAGCTAAAAAAACTGTCACAGGATGCTGATCATACAAGTGTTGAACACTTCTCATCCTCTCATCCTGCTCTTATTTCAAATCATACCCATTTGGTAGAACATTATATTCAGATCAAGTCTGATATCTTTTTATCATCTATATGTCTTATGAGACACGACCTCCTAATTGCTTTTGAATAAATACATGCTAATGACAGGGGAAAACAAGCTAGGAAAATAAAAGTATGAACTGAGTGCAAAAAAAAAGTAAAGCAGGAAAAACATTATTAGTAAGTCTTGATTTTCAATTTTAGGGAGAAGGTCTTCAAACCATCTGTTCTTCAAGAATATGAAAATACTGAACCTTAATGGACACTTGCCACAGTCTGGCTGTGCCTGTTTTTTTGTCACTTCTACAGGAATAAATAAAGCAAAACTTGGAGACTGCTGTATCTTGCTAATAACAATTTCCCAAATCTGTAATGGAGAACATTATGTCCCTATTAAAAAATGAAATCAGAAGCCTTTTTCTTACTACTTCATATATGCACTGGAGAACCTGGGACGCAGCTCAAAAGTACTACCAATCTTAACCCTTAACATCTTAAATATTAACATATAAAGGGGGTGGGTATTTGCTTATTGAAATCTGGCTGTATGTAATGAAGTGCCACGCAGATACATAGCACACCATTGGCAGATATGCATTTTCAGTACGCAGGCAGAAGGGCACCTTCCTGCACCTACACCCACACATCTCCCACCTCTGATCTGTTAGGGCAGGATATAAAGCAAAAAACTATAAAATTTTAAAGGAAATATCCCCTATTTTTTTTAAGTGGCTGAGGAGAAGAGGAACGTGCCTGGAAGATGTCAACCTCAGTGCTGCTGGAGGCTACCAGCCCTCATGCTGCACACAGAACATTGATTTCTTTGCTTTCATATTCTGCTGACTGCTCTACCCATGTCAGCTCCTAGGGTGCCTCTAAACTGCTTTAGACCAAGAGTCAAAGTTGAGGATATTATAATGTACCTAGCCCCAGGAACCAATACATAACGCAGACATTTGTTCTGTATCTTTACACCAAAAAGCTTAGTGCATTACACTAACAGTTGTCCAAGCTGTTGTCAAAGTTGTCAAAGTACTCATTTTCCTAGAGAAAAGGACAATAATAATTTAATGCATTCATGTGAGGTAGGAGCAGTGTGAAGAGCACCACTGACATCAGCTCTGAAGGCCAGGAATTTCAGTTGACAACTGTAGGTGCCATTTCCTCTGACAATAACTACAGATCACCTTCAGGAATTATCCTCTTGAATATAAGAAAATAGGGATTAAAATTAAAAGTAATTAGTCATACTACAGAAAAGCAATACAGTAAAAGATGCTCGTGCAGCTGAATTTTCAGAAGTAATCATCATTAATGCAATAAAAAGGCATGATGGCTTCTGATTTAACAGCACACAGGCACTATGAGGAAGAACGTGGAGCCCTCACCTGTTTGTGAACCTTTGTAAGTTGTTCCAGGTTGTTCTCAAGAAAGGAAATTTTCTGCTTCTGCGCAGCACTTCCACCCCCATCATCACTGTCAAGTTCAACACTCTGCAAAGACAAGTTACAGAATTACATAAAGCCATGTGGAAACACACCAAAAAGCTCAGACATTTTGCAATTTTAAATTTCCCAAAGACAGGAAGTTTTCCAGATACTAAGTTAAAGAGAATTTATTTTACTTGTTGATTTTGTATTTAAAGAGCCACATTCCCTCTAGGTAGAAACATTTTTTCTTATATAATAATCATGTGGGGATGCTGAATAGGAAAATCATAGATTTTTCTAATTGCAGATTACTGAAAGTTAGTGCAAGTTTCTAGAGTATGTTGAATGATTTCTGGTATGTTCATTACACTATTTCTGAAAATTCAGTAACTGAACTGAATTGGGTGAGGCAGTTTCACTTAATTCCTAAGGCTTTTCCTTAACAAATTAGGACCAAAACATGAGCTAAAGCCTGGATAAACAGTCTTTATCTTATTACTCACTATTATTGAAAAAGCATCTCATTTTGTACAATATGCACTAAAGGCTTACAGTGAATCGTGAGAAGAGGACAAAAAAAGGCTAAAACCCAGACTCAAACCAGTATGTTCTGTTAAAATGAAGTTCAAGTGAAATTCAAGCTTACTTTTTTAACTCGAGTGGTGAGGTCTTGAACAAACAGTTTGCGCAGATTGTGGAGAGTCTGAAGTTCTCTTGCCTGGAATCAAAGTAGGAAAAAGCACAAACAATAAGGCACAGCAGATGTTCTGGGGTAAAAAATGCTCTTCAGACTAGAGTAGATATTATGACTTTCCTGTGGTTTACTTCTAGAATTGTATCTGCACATACATGTCTGCCTTATGTGTACACACTGGCTTTTCAAGCAGCCTCTATGGTTAACCAGGTTACTGGTAGCAGTTGCTACAACTGCTGACCCAAATGACAAGCTCAGACATGAGGCAGGCTGTTCCCCTTCCCTAAACTGACAGAAACCACAAGTGCAAACACTGTCCTCTATGTTGTACCTTCTTGGCACAATACACTTCCACGTCTGCAGAATGCTGTGTCACCTGCAGGAAAGGAAACCATTGGATTAAAGTGCTCCCTTGAATCCTGTATCGCAGAAGCATCTTCCTTGAGTTTGTAAGAGCCACCTCAGCTCTCCCATTTCGTTCTTATCTGCTCACATACACAAATTTAAATCAATTATTTGATAAGCAGCAGCAGGGCTATAAGCTTTTGAACTCCTGTTTTTTATTTTTATCTCTCTAAAGGAAAATTGATCCAAGACAGCACCACAACAGGAACCTCAGGGATGCGGTACAAAATGAGGAGAAATCATGCATTATAAGCCCAACTTAAGTAAGTTTGCTTATTTCTCAAGGGTCTGTTCTGGGCAGATGTGCTGGGGCCATTGCCGTGTAGGCAGAGCTGCAGAGCAGCAGGCTCCCAAATGCACTGGCCAAGAGCATCTCCCAAGCCCCGTCCCTTTCACGGGCTCCCCGCTTTTACTTCGGGAGAAGGATTCAAGGCCATGACCTTCCTCCCTAGCCCAGTAGTGGGAGGAGGACAGGTCAGAGCAACGACCACCACTTCAGCCCCACAGAAACTATTCTTCCTGCCCTCCTCCCAAGGATAACCCAAAGGACACAGCTGCCACAGGAAGCTGATACCTCCCTATACAAACATGCTAGGGGACCTCCTATTTTGTCTAGGACTGCACGTTATGCTTGATTTTTTTCCTGTAATTAAAGGCCAATAAAGTGAATAAAATTTTGAAGATAAGGTAGTATGAAGATATTTAAGGTTTTTTTTAAATCTGTTTTTCTGCAAACTGACCATGTCACACTGCCTAACTCTGATTTCCAGCTGCTTTACCTTCAGTGCACAGGGTGCTTAAAAATAAATAAATAGTATTTTTTAAAAATTAACATAATAAATTAACATAATAAATAAAATAAATAAATAAAATAAAAAATAAAATAAATAAATAAAATTAAAACATTTAAAAAAGGGTTTCAGACACATAAGGTGTGCGAGTAGCTCAAGAACATCTTCAGAAAGCCAGTTAGGTTTCTCCTCACAGGAATTTTTATTTAAACAGAGCTTATTGCTAGGGAAGTCAACAACCAAAGCTGAAAGCACCAGGATTGCCCAGCTTCAAAATAAAAATGATCCAATTTTTCAGTGTTGAGCTCCTAATGGCCCTGAGGCTTCCGTAAGCTTAGTTTTTTTGAAGTATCATACAAAGGAGAAAAGGCAGTTCTTGACTTGAAAAGGATATTATTTTGCATGCTTAATCAAGATGTCTTATAGCGATAGACAGTTATTTAAAACTGTATTTTTATTAATAAAAGATAAGGATTAAAGATAACTTTTCCTCTCATACTAATGAAGTAATGTAGATACTGGACACGATTTACCAATGAATTTTCAGTATGTACTCTAGGCTAATCCTGATAGTCTAATTTCTGACTGAAGTTTTCCCTTACAACAGGAAATCTGTAAGGGGTAAAAGAAAAAACAGTTTATGCAGTTTTTTCCCCCACACACACACACACCACTTGAAGCGCCAACATAAGAATTTAGCACAATATACTAGTGCAAGTAAATAATTCAAACAGCTGTATGTTATTGACCAAGTTCCGAGACCTCTGAGAAAGTTTGTCTATTTTACAGAGAGAAATGTAGCTTCCAAAAAGATTGTGTGGCAGCAATTAAGCCTGTAATCATCCGTCAGAAGAGCATCTCTTTAGACCTGCCAGCACAACATTATATTCCTTAGTAAGCCTAGTCATGATAGAGGCTCAGGTATATATATATCAGGTATATATCAGGTATATTCAGTATACTGGGTTCTTCAGGTCAGTTATAAGAGCAAGGAGAGCAAAACAAGTAGTGCCTGGAGATTTAACAGTGATAGCTTATTCACAGGATACAATAATATTTAGGTCATATTTTAGTAATATTTAACCTTAAATCCTGAGGCTCAATTTAACATTTTGTAAAAATGCAGAGATTTAGACTGTTCTAATATAAATTGGTCATTTTCTTGAGCACAGACATAAGTGTTTTGGCTATAAATCAGTGATGAAGACCATGGGGAGAAGAAGGAGGGAAGCTCAATAACCTGTAATTAAAACATACCACAGTTTCCTCCAGCCCCTTGAGATCTTCTCTGGCTTGTTCCCTTTTATCATTCAGCAATCTAGAAAAATCACAATATTAAACACAAAACAAAGGCATAAGTCATGTGACAAAAGAACATTAAGCAGCATTTAATTTGAGCACATCTGCCGCTTTGCACAAATTGCACCTCTCTTTCCACCTCTATTTTTTCTTTTCACATTTTCAGCTAATGATTGAGCTACCACCTCCATTTTGGCGAGTGTTTCTGTCCGCATGTGAAATTCATTCATTTCCGAGAAGGGCATTTGCCTCACACACTTAGCTTATTAGAAACAGAAACACTTTTTCCCCCCCCTGCCTTGTTTGGTTTTAAAGAATGGAGGACCGATGAATTGCTATGACATTTCATAAAACTGGAGCTCGTAAAAGCAATACGTACATACATACGCACACCTCTACACGCACATCTCCACATCTACTAGAAAATAAACACCTACATGGAGTAAGTGGTAAGGATCTTTTTTTTTAGCAGTGAATAGTGGCATTTTACCAAAACAGTATTTTCAGTGTGAATATTTTGATATAAATGCTTCTCACTAGGCCATCCATCTCCTTTAGACACATTAAAAAACATTATATTCAAGAACACTAGTTGAGAAAATCATTGACTTACATAAGCTTTTCCAATTTCATTTCTCTTTCCTGGTCCTCAATTTTTAATTTATCATAATCAGCAGTCAGTTTCTCTTGTTCCAGTTGAAGCTTCTGATTCATACTAGAATGCAAAAGAACTAAAATCAGCACAACTCAGTCCTGAACACCACAAACAAGTGCAGGTAAACCTTCATATATAGAACTGGGTTAAACAAAGAAAGTAAATCTGTTAACTCCTGACTGAACATTTCTGAAAGAGTAAGCAAAAGGATCTGAGGAGCAACATTTTTTTTCTTAAAAGTATAACTGAATACAGACATCTGTAATTTCTCCTCCCTTGTTTCTTCTACATTAAAGGACAAACTGCTCTTGCAATTTTTCTTCCCTGCTTCCTCATATTGGTTATTTTCCTCTTATTAGTTGACAATCACACTGTAAGTCTGATGAAAGAATAAACACTAGATTGCCTAGATTTAACAAACACTTTAAAAACTAAAAATACAGTAATAAAGATCTTGTTTTTCCAAGCATCTTTTATATAAAAAGTCTAGCAAGAGTGTCACAAGAACACTGAGCTAGTACAGTTGTTTTGAACACATTTTGGGGTATCTAATTAACAGAAATACCTTTCCACATCAGGAGCCCATACTAAGGCGAAAAACAGGATTTGAGTCACCTGAGCTCTCAGAAAGCCTATCAAAACTTATGGTTTTAGATCTATTATCCGCAGAGTTTCCATTATCTAGCAATCTGTAGGTATAATACTACGCTTTCTTCATATCTATAATTTTATACAACTGTAATGGCTACACAATAAAGAAAAAATAGACACTTTAATCCACAGTGCAAAATAGATGGTTGGCTGTTGAACTTAAGAATACTTGTGTCTATAAAACTTCAAAACATACAGACACTAAAAACAAAACCAACCAAAAAGAACAGCTCTAGAAACATCACAGAAGAGTAAAGGTACAAGAGACAGAGCAAATGAACATACTCTCTGATTTCATCAATTATTTTCTGCTTCTCTTCAATTTCATCTCTTAGTCTGGACAGCTGCTTCTGATGGGCTTCCCTGTGACTCTCCATCTGCTGCTCCAGGGCCTTCTGCAGATTGCAAACATAAAGCCATGTGCCACCAGAAACCCAGCCTGTCTGTATGAAGCCTATAATTCATGAATCTTCTTGATGCATTTTTTTTTTTTTATGATTACAAAATTGGAGTGTCTACTAAGCTAAGCATTTGATTCAGATGCAGCTTTTAAGCAATACACATAGACCCATTCCTGCTTTTGAGTTCTCACAAAAGTGTGCAAAATTCAGTGGTCTTAGCACATCAAGAATTAAGCTGTTCTTAAACAGGTCTCCACTCATTTTCTCACCAAAAAACTTGTCATGGTTTATCTTTACATGTAAATCCAAAACAGAAAACAAAAAATCCTCCAGAGAATGGCTTATCCACAGCCTTGTTGCTAAGACTAGAAATAACTCACGGAAAAAAAAATCTCTTTAGATTAAGAGATTTTACTTTTTTGCCATTACCGTGATAAATTCACAGCTGGTTTTGTACTTTTGCCCATATACATACATCAGAAAAAAAGATTTATTAAGATGACAAACCTCTATCACTCCCTTATTAGGTTACATTTTTCCCTTCTCAACAGAAACATAACTCACATTATTGCCTAATAGTTCTTCCTCACATTCTACAGGAAAAAAATATATCAGAAAGCAGGTTTATATTTCATTACTATTACTCGGAGAAGACAGTCATAGTTCTTGGCAAAAAAAAAAAAAAAAAAAAAAAAAAACAAAACGGGCACAGTCTGGTCTTTTAAAATTGAATGTTGGTATCTAAATTGCATCCAACAACCCAAGTATCCCAAATTCACTGCTTTTAACTACTTTAGTTGAGTTCCACTGGCATAAAATTGCAGTAACAGAGATGAAATCATGTAATTCCTCAATCACACAGAAAGAAGCCATTCCCAAATGCAATATACTGGGTATTATATTTTGATTCTCTGTTCATGACGATTTGTGGAACCCAAACATCATCCACTGAACCTCTTCATGCTCTGAGGACTGGCTGTTCTCAGAAGATACAGTCTTCTGTTCTCAGAAAACACAGTCACCTCACTCTGTCTGTAATTTCCTCTTTTCTCCCATAATGTGATCCTCACCAGCAACACTAGCAAGTTCTTCAGTTTCAAATCAGGAAGGTCATGTAATTACACAAGGTCAGGCTTTCTAATAGAAGTTGGCAGTTCTGACAAACTCTGGAAATGTTTTTGAAAGAGCACACATGTACAGGAAGACAAAATTACACACTAATTGTCAGCTTAATGAACAGTCTCCCCATGAAATGCTCTCTAAATTGCAGCATGCAATACTACCTTCATTTCCTCCGCATCCTGAAGTCGGGTCAGATGTTCCTTCTCCTTATCCTTGAAGCTGACTTCATGCATTTTTTCTGTTCACAGTTTGAGAGAGCTGGGAATTAGGTTCTAGAATGTTCAAAATATTTCAGAAGTTTCCCTTTCCAGAGGTGAGCAAATTTGGAGGAACAGAAGCAGCCACAGTTCTGCAACATCCTACACCTAAAACTTTTGCTTTTACTATCAGTTCATGCTATTTTTTCCCTCAATACACTCAGCACCTTTCCAATCTGCTCTCATAATCTCACAACCTTAACTTAGCGCAATTCTCATCTCCTTTTGCCTTCTGCTGGGAAACAGTGACCTCCAAAACCAGACCATTCCTTACAAACAGGATAAGCATATCAGGAGGTAGAATAAAAAGCCACTGAAAATTCATGCAGGAGATGTTTAAATAAGTTCTTCAGCATCTGCTGCTCCTGGAGCCAGAGAGGATCCCTCGTGCAAAAAGTCTGGAATTATGATAAAGCTATTAGGTCACATTGTAAGTAGGGGCTTAATACTAGAAAAAATGCTTTTGAAATCATGTGATGCTGTTTTGCCAGCTTTTTCATGTTTAGATTTCACAGCACTACTGAGACATATAAGAGCATTCTTACTCACAGAAGCATAAACTGAAGATCTTTGCATAATTTTTTTTAAAAAAGCAAAAAACTTAAGTTTTTCTGCATCTGTGAATGGACTAGGCTGAAAGGGTTAATCCTTTTAACTATAAAGCCTTTATCTTAACATAAACTACAAATACAGGCAGTGTGGTGAATATTCCAATTTGTAACCTCATGATTCCACTGCAAAATACTAAAGAAACAGAAAATTGCTCCAGTACTACAAAGGAATTAGTTCAGTGTCTAAACATGACTTGCATAGTTAGGTCTTCTATTTGTGCACTGAAATTTTTGAGGTCAACTAAATGAACTAAAATCCTGCCCAATCATATTTCTATGACATTGAGGTATGTCTATGATAAAGGAAGAGAACAGGATGGAAGTTAAATATCACAAACTGGTGAACCGGAGAAATGGCACTTGGTTCTACACAAAATTCTCTCAGATGCAGCTGGTAAAAGGAAAGACTCAACACTACCTTGAGCACGTAGCTTGGCGAGTTCTTCATTGAGAGAGTCTTGTGATTCTTCCAGCTGCCTTCTCTTCTGCTCCATATTTTGCATGTAGTCTGTCAGGGACTTGATCTTTGCTTCATGCTTTAAAAATACAGGGAAGAGTAACGAGATTAAGCACCACACCTCATCATCTAAAAATTCAGTGCCATCTTCATAGAATCATAGAATGGAATCATAGAATGCCTAAGGTTGGAAGGGACCTCTAGAGGTCATCTAGTCCAACCCCCCTGCACACGCAGGGCCACCTACAGCACGTGGCACAGGGCTGCATCCAAGTGCGTCTTGAAGATCTTACAAAAAAAAAAGAAAAATACAAAGAAATGACGATCAGGAGACCACACCAAAAACAATCAAACAAAAAAGCCCACACAGATAAAGAGGTAGAAGAATACCTAGAAGGCCTAGTACGATAACAAAGACCTTCAGAAATAGTGATAGCGGATACAACATAAAACAGGGTACAGGCACAGGATGATAAACATCGGGGCAAAGGCTTAGCACTGGTGACCTCACGTCTATGAGCAACGCATCGGTGATCAGTTAATGAACTGCAGACCTGGAGTTAGACAAAACTAGATTATGGATAAAAGAGCAAAAAAAACAGCATCTAACTTATGTAAGAGGCACAACATATAACAAATTCAGTTGCAATGTAACTGCAGACAGTGAAAAAACAGCACAGTTTAAAAGCATGCTAGCAAACAAAAATGATCTCAAGTGGATCCTAGAACAAGGAGCACTCTCAAAAGCTCTTCTTTCCTCCACAAAAGTCATTAGCACAAATAGCACATTCTTCTCAGCACAGAGCCTCGAATGCTGACAAGTTACCATTAACATCCCCACCAACACTACTACAGTGAGACCAGCAGCATGACACAAACGACCCCTATGTAAAATTGTGTGTATAGAAACTTTGAATGCCTTCTTGTGAATTATTTTTATCTGCATAGAAGTATTCTTTTTCTTTCTATACCAATCTGAGGTGGACTAATAATGATTAAATTTAATGCTTCAATTATACTAACAATAAATCTTCAGCTTTACAAAGTGCTCCCCCTTTTCCCGTGAGCAAGTTTTTGAGCATTACACCACCCAGCTTCTTCCTGGTTTTGAAGAAAGATGAGTCTAAATATGATCTCACTTTCAGGACTCCCAAAATACGACGGCAAGGTGATGACAGGCTGAAGAATATTTGTGTGGTTTCTTCACTACATTAACATATAACACAAGTGCTGTCAGGAAGGTGAGATTGCAAGGCCACAGCATCTTATATTACCTCTTTCCACAGCTTCACATAAGTCACTGAAATCTTTACTGAGGCCAGTTCCCAAGGAAATGGAAGGATGACTTCCTTTAGTGGCTATGCCAGCTCACAGTATGTGGTGTAAGACGGTATAAAAATTGTCAGTTTTATTTAATATTTTTGGACAGTCAATATCTCCAGGACTCTAGCCTTCCTGCTTACACATGCATACAGCTATTACTGAAGAACGTAATACAGACATTTTATTGCAGAATAAGAGATTATCCCTGCCTGAGGTTTTCCTGGCTAGCAGGTGACAAGTGAAAGGTAGTAAGCCCAGATCATCTCTCCACTTCATGTGCACATCAATCACAGAGCTAAGTAGGTTAAAGCAGTTGCCCCCTCTCTCTGAAGGAGGCTACAGCAGCACTGCTTGCAACATGCTACCTACTGCAAAGCCCTCCTGCCATCTGGGTTTCTAACTTACATGGTTGAGTTTTCCATAAAGTACCATCTTACATATTGCTGCCTAGCTATCTGTTAGTATCCTAATCATCCAGATACTGGGACTTGCAGTGTTTTGTTCGTGAATCTAATAATCCTCACTTCTTTTCTCAGGTGAAAGTGAAGGTACAAGATACAAATACACGTTGAAGAAATCTGAGGAGGATTTTCACTCTTATCCTATAGAAAATACCTAGATCTACAAGGAAAACATGATCTTATCACAGAATATGCTCAAAAATATTTAGAGGGAGGAAAAGGAGAAAAAACAATAAAAAATGGAAAAGAAACACCCCTTTACTCCCTGTATTATCACTCTAAGCACACGTTTCACAGAGAAGGAGGCTGAGAAAGTCAATCTGGCTTCAAAAGGACAGGGGCAGAACAACACACCTGTGAGATGAGGAGCTGGCAGGCTGCTAGCTCCCTCTCGCTGGCGTTCATCTTCCTGTTGGAGTCTATCTGAGCACTCTCCAGCTGCTTGCTGCGGTTCACAAGGGATTTCACCTCAGATTTCATCTTACTGATGTAAAGCCGCGCCATGGTGAACTCTTCTTCGATCACCCCGTTCACATCTGCTAACTAAACACACAAAAGATTGCAATCCTCAGGATATAGTTCTCCAAGAAAACAAATCAAGGCAAACTGGTTCTCGCTGTGAACAGCTAGATAACTCCCATGGGAATCAGGCAACACTCAAGGAGTGCTTAAGGATCTTCAGATCACCTAGAAAGATGGTACCCCACTCTGTTTCTCTCTTTTTTTTTTTTTTTTTTTTTTTTTTTTTATTTATAAGCCTCAAAAGCAAGAAATTAAACCATGTGGTCACAGTGTGCTTCATCAACTTAGGGACTCAGAAGCTAAACCAATCAGGCCCACCTGGTAAGAGCATATTTTGACAGAAATTTCTCATGTACCAGCACAGAAAACTTTTCTCTTAGGCAATTGAAAGCTGAGGTGCACTTTCAAACCACTCTTTGGAGAAGCTACTCCCTGAGGGACCAGGCCTTTCTGAAAAGGAATTGCAGGACAGAGCTTGCTCTGGAAATCTCACCTGGCAACAGGGTAACCTCTCTTCCCTCTCAATATTAACACCAACCTATACACAGACACACACACACACACAGACACACACATCATTTGCTTTCCTGGGTTAACACTGTGCCTTTAGCTGTTTGCCTTTCTTTTCATGATTTTTCACCTATTTAATTCACATAACACAGTGATGTGATAACATGACAGATGATTTTCTTAGAACAAACATAGAGGTAATAACTTATCTCATGTGCCCTCATCTTTTTTTCTTCTCCGTAACAGCCAAGGGCAAGGTATTAAGGTCTGCACCTCTTCCCTACCGCCTAAAAAATACTACTGGTCCCAAACCCCGCATCCAAAAAAACAAACAAACAAAAACAAACAAACCACACTTCGAGAAGCTGCCAAGTGCCAACAAATTCAAAACCATTTTACTAAAGCCTTTACAATCTTGTCTCATTTACACTCGCACCTGTCCTGGAAAACGCTGACATCTCTCTTACTGTAAGATTTTGTATCAAACAGCAAAGATTTCCTCTTATCCTTCCAATTACAGAGGCCACCAGGGGTTGCTGTAACATCTAGCAAGGCTTGTTCTGGTGGCTCTGGAATCTCCACAAACAGTTCAGAGGACCCGGTCTGAAGCCTCTGCTGTAATGGCAGCCTGAAGCATCTGACGGTCTAACAGGGATCAGTAACTCTCAGAATCAACTCAAAGTCCATCTGCACATACTTGTTTTTACCCTTGTGAAGCATGAACCAGACGAGATGGTAGCTCAAAAAGTGACCACAGCTAAGAATTTACAGATATTCTAAATAGCTCACATACATCTTGAGAATAAGCTTAGCAACCGCTCTTTTTCATATGGTTTTGAATGATCAGAAAAGATAACATTAATAACACAAAGAACATTTTCCAGGCCATAAAAAGTTTTCTTCACAGCTGTGACATTTAGTACCTTCTCTGAGGATTACAATTTTGTTCTCCTACAACACAGGTGTGCCAAAGTGAGAAACTGCCTCCTCTCCCATATCTGTAAACCTAAGAGCCAGGCAGGGAGCAAATTTCAAAGCAAACCTAGCCAAAATCTGCAACATCATCTTCAGACACATTCAAACACCATGGCTTCTGCTGCTCGTGTAATATTCTCTCCTCTTCTAACCCTCTTTCTTCAGAGGAAGGTGATCCTCTGGAGTATTTTTCCCTTTAAGAGCATTAGCTAACATACAAAAGTTAAGTTTGGTCTGCTATCACATAAATTTTTAAACAGTATTTAGCACAAGTGCTGAAAAGCAATGGCTTTAAGTGTTTGAAACACGCAAGGCATGCTCAGAAAGGCTGGGTTCTTTGATTGAGAGACTCTGTTCAAAATTAGAAACAACAAAGTGCAGAAAATATATTTCATGCAGGTCCTTGCACTCAGATTACCAGATAGCTGTGAGCAAAGAACTCCAGCTTTAAGACTAGTTCATGTTCAGCTATGTGGCAGCTGTAGGAGAAATCTGAAGCAATGGTTTAGCAGCCCCAAAGCCTAATCTCATTGATAATGATTATTTGGATTGTGAGAATAGAGGGTCACGTCAACTAACCAGGGAGCACTGTGATGTGCGTGCTGTCCAGGGGGAACCCCAGACCAGGTCTGACTATGGAGAAGCATCTCTGTAGCTTTTCCATCTTAAGACGGTGGGGGCTTTATTGCTTTATTTTATTTTATTTTTTAATATTTAAAGATAGCCAACTTACTGTTTTAACATCATTAGTACCAATGATTCCTCCAATCTCTCCCAGGTCCTTAAGCAGCAAGTTTAAAATCTCTGTAGCTCTTTTCTTCTGATGGTTACTGAGTTCCTGTAACTGGCCCAGCTCCCTTTGGGTAGTTGTCAGGACAGTCTGAAATGGTTTACAAGCAAAAGTTATCATCCTCCCCTCACATTCTCTTTATTCATAAGCAACTTCATAAAATAAAAAAGAAAATCAAAAAAGAAATGAAAAAAATAAAAAAAAGAAATAAAATAAAATAGTTTCCTCACAGGACTGAATAAACCTACTAAACAACTAAACAGCTCACTGTGTAAAGTATCTTTCCTTAAATAAAATCTGTCTTTCAGAGCTAGCCATATCCTATACTTGATTTCTCCATGCTTCAAAGTTCAATAGTGCCACTTTTGGGTATGAGGTGTTCTGCAATAACTAGGCTACCCTGCATGGTATGTCCCTGAACATGTCCACTGACTACATAATCCACTTGGGGAATTTACTAACCAACAAGACTACTTTAGATAATTAAATGTAATAAATCCTATAAGAATCTTATTCACATAATACATGTCAAAGAGGCTAATCACAGAGAAACAGGTATAGAAGAATATAAAATCCATTTTTTCAGAATGATTTCATACAAATCTGTTCTATTGAACTGCATAACAGAGTCTTATATGAGATGTGCATGAAACCACACCTGTGAACAACAGCTTCCTTAGTTTGCATGAAGAATTAAGGAATAAGGATATGTCATGCTAGTAAGACAATATTGATTTTTCTCAGTGCAGATTTTTCCATAAGATTGATGCATATTTTTTTTGGCTGCTGTATTATATTGATTTCTTTCTTGAGAATCTCTGACTGCACACAAAATCCTTGTTCCACAGCACAGAGTTCAGAGAACCACAAAATTATGCAGTTTGCATAAGGCAGATTTTCACATCTCTCCTGGCATTAAATAGCTTTTAAGCCACCAAAACACAAAAGGGCCAGTTTTCACATTCAGCTCAGCAGCTGGCTCAGTGTACACTATAAATATGGAAAAAGAACCAAAATGTGCCCTCGGCTATCAAAAAGGCAGTCTTAATTTTATCCTTTAAATAAGATGGTAGGTAGAAGGTACCATCTGCAAGTATGGAACTTTTAAGAACTTTTCTGTTACTCCAAATATTAAACTACATAACATACTTGGCAGCAGTATATAAAAGATTTTTGAAATGGTATATAATTTCCCATAGAATTGCTAGCCTTAGGAAATCTTTAAAGGGTGGAGAGAAGGGAAGCAGCACTGTAAAGTGTTTGTTCTTACACTCTTCTGTGCCAGCTCATCAGCCAGCTGCTCGTTGGCTCTAGTCTTGTCCTCCACTTCTTGGGATTTCTGGTCATAGTTGACTGCTAATTCTTCGAGGGCTTGAAGGACCTCCTTCACCTCATCCTTTGCAGCTTCATTCTCAATCTGAAGACGAGTCAACTCCTCTTGAATCTTCTCGTAATCTCTCCTGGTGGAGGCCAAAAGCTGGAAACAAATGTCACATAGCACAGGTGCATAAATCTTCCAAGTACTCAAGTACTTCCAAGGACTTCCCACTCAATTCTAAGTCAACACTTACAATTTTTAAAAGGGTAAAAAATAGATCACAAGTTAGCATGAGTGCAAGAGAGAATCCTGCTACTGTACCAGAAACTGTATAATTTTCAGCACAAGTAGAATTGAAGCAAGCAAAAAAGGATCTGAACTTCAATGAAAAGAAAGTTTTAATCAAATCCTATTACAATACAAGGAAGAGGCATAGAAACTTATTTTGAGCAGTATCATAAGCACCAAACCGATTTTCTGCCCTCAACCCAATTTTGCAACTAGGACAAAACCAAAACACTAACTCCTAACCCCAGTTTTGAAGTGAGCCAAGTAAAAAGGCTCTTGGAGCCAGTCCCAAATAGCGTGTAAGCAAGCCAATGACAACTGTTTTAAGTTGTCACCTGAAACATGCTGCTGAAAACAGACTGGCTGCTCATATTTGCTGAAGCAAACTATAAACCAAAAAAGAAAACATAGAGTATGCACATACTGGTGATTGTTTCCAATTTGCAAGAGTTATCACAGTTATTCATTGCATGCTAGTAAGGGAAGTGCTTGTATCTCAGGGGCAGGAAAGACTGAGAGGTCAGCTGCATGGTGCTCTCTGTCCTCCTGCCCCCCAGCTTTAAAACTGATGGAAAAAAAACAAACTATTATAAATAAATGTTACTACCTAACATTTATTATATGCTGTTATGATTATGAGAATAACTACAAAAATTCTAAAGCAGCAAGTCCTGATTTATATTTGTTTTTAAGCAATGTAACACATAAAACCTAGTCACAGCACATATGAGACAAGAAAGGATTCAGGCTTGAGGGTAATCTTGATAGCAAAGGGAGAGGGAAGCAAACGAGCTGGCTTGTAAACACTGGCACATTCCCAAAGATGTGAGGGAAATTTATCTAGCTGGTGATACTGCAGCCTCAGAAGCGCACTCCAGCTACAAAAAACCTACTGGATTGCCAAAGCCAGATGGTACGTAAATATTTAAACAACAAAATAGTCTAAAATAATCTTTCTGCTAAACACAGATGGAAATATTATTTAGATTTACTTAGGAAAAAATCTCTGTGCGACCATCATGTGGCCCCAAGCATAGGGAAGCATTAGGTACCACCCAGAGCACAAACAGCTCCCCAGGGGATTCTCGTTGCCACAGTGTTGGAAGAGATTCCCAGCCTTGCGGAGGCTATTCCCAACACAACGGCGACCATTGTAAGCAAAGGAACAGCCCCTAGTGCTGAGGTTTGGGGATGGAAGGGAGGACCTCCCCACCCAGAGCTGTTTCTGAGGTATTTCCCTGCTCCCTGATTTGCAGAGCGAGTGCATGAGTGGATGTTCACAGGGACCCAAGGGAGAAGAGGATTTTGTTAGAAAACTAATGGATGAAATGAAGAGCAGGGGAGAAAGATTCAGGATTTCCACCGAAACATCTGGGTAAAAGCACAGCCAGTGGTGAAAAGGCATCAAAAGATACTGATATCAGTGCAATGCCATCTGTGACAGGCCTTATATTTACAGTTAATCTGCTGTCTTAATCAACCAGAAAAAAAGTGCTCTGGCTAATTAGTGGTAAGCAGAGCGAGGCAGTTGCTGGGCAGCACGTGCACTGCAGAGATACCACGAGCCAGCCAGGGAGCTCTCTCCTACAGCGCTCACGTTCGCACGCATGGGATAGAGCCTTGAAAAAAAATGAGTTCCATAAAGGGAAAAATAAGAATACTGCATCAGCTTTCACAGGTAACAGATACACAGACTTATCAGATAAACCTGTAAGCCTTCTGGGCAAGAGATATAACTCCAGTGGCAGAGAGCTTGGTCACACAAAGCTAGCACATGTGCAAAAGAGGGAAAGAATAAGGCCTGGAGTAGAGACCCCTGAAAACTGGAGGCATTTATTGGCAGCACCAACAAGTGATTTTTCAGTCTCACCTATTTCTTTTGATAATACTGTCTTCAATTATCCGTAACAAAATAATGGACATGGGTAACTTTTTTACAAATTGCATTTTTTATATTGTCAAACTAGAAGCCTCTTAGCTAGTATTAGTAGCACAGATGTGCAGTATGTGGGTACCTGAGAGGATACAGGCATACTGGAAAACAGTATTTTGGAGAGCAGGCTGGTGAAAAACACAAGCCAAACTGCTATCTTGGCACCTCATCTCCAGTTTTACCTCTCAGCAGGCTGGTGTGCTATTGTAAGGAATTATCAAGGCTTAGTGCCCTTGAGAGGATCATATCAAATTTTAAGTTTAAATCTGTCACAGAGGTTGCTCTTAACAAGGGAGATTAGCCAGTTAATATGACCACCACTAGCCAACAGCTACCACATACTCACTAAACAAGAGACCCATAAGCAAAATAAAGATTTTATGTTCCTTTTACCTCTTCTTGATCCAACATTTGCTGTTTCAGCTTTTCAGCCAACTGGCTCTGCTGGTTGATTTCATCATCCTACGGTGAAATAAGGTAGGGTGGGTTTAGTTTCATTTCATAGTTCTGCTTTGATCACTTATATTCCCTTTCCAGGGGGGCAAACAAATACAAGGCCATAGCACAACTTGTCCGAGTTGAGGGAGGTAGGGGAAGAAACCCTCTGTACAGAGCAAGAGCAGAGCAGAGCAGAGCTGACCACAGCCCAGCAGATGTGCCCTGGGCACTAAACGAGTCACTGAGGTGGCAATAATTACACTGTATAAATTGAACAAGGTTGGAAGAATTTCCCAATATATATATACATCCAGTTCTTCCCTTTTCATATTAAGGGTTCCCAAACCTTGATAATAACAGTACCAGAGGAGAGAAATTACTCTTATAGGGTATGATCTGTCCACTGCTTCACTATAGCTGTTTAACTTTGAACATATGTGTAGCAGTAATTATGTACATATGCGTTCACACACCACACACTCACTCTGTCCTCTAATTTCAACGGAAGATGAAAGACAATTAGAGATCAACTTACTAATTAAAAAAAAAAAAAAGACCAGTTCTGAACTACATTAATGAAAGAGGAAGCTGAAGTGCAAACATAGAATTTGGGTACCTCATCTGTTAAATTAGTGTCTTTCGTACTCTGTCAAAGACCTTGATGGAAATGTGCCCTGGTAATGTATAGCCAGGCATCCTATTTTATTGGCATTCCAACTTCACAGCAAAGAAAATATCCTCAAACTTCAGAGCCGTTCTCAGGCCCAGAAGTGAAGCCACCCGCTCCCCGTGCGGGTCCTTGCTCTGGAAAGGCACCGGAGCTGCCAGAGGTGCCCATGCCTGCTTGCATGCAGATGCGGATCCTCCCTGGCAGCGCCTCGCTGAGGTCAAGGCATTGCTTCCACATCCTACCAGAGCCAAATAACCCTCTGTTCCCTTTCAAGCATCTAATAGATTGATTTCTCAAAGCAAAGCTAGCTATCACGTAGCATATATCAAACTGTTTGCTATTATTAAAATAACATCAAACAGAGCAAAAAAGGGTCTACTCTGTAACAAAATAAAATGTGAAAAATCTTTCTGTATCACAGAGATCAAACAGCTTCTCAACTCCTATAGTACAGCAGTAATGTACCAAATTACAGATCCCATGTTCTCTAGGGCAAAATTCAAACCTGCTCTTAGTTCCTCCAGGGATAAGGTAGTCTTTACTACTGCTGACGGGGCAAGTGAAAGAACAACTGACCTTTTTCCATTTACATCAGCCTCTAGAAGATATTGTGAGCTACAGGGAACATAAGTCTCTGTCAGGCAAAAGTTGCTATTTTCTTAAAGAAATCAACTGTTATTTTGAATGTCATTGACATGCTGAGATGCTAACGACAAGCGCTCAGTACATTCACTGAGGATAGCTTTTCTATAGGCGCCAGTAACATATTTCAAGTTGTACTAATCAAAAAAGCCATTTGCATCTACGACACCTGGACTTCAGATAATTTTCACAGCTAGGACAGGATAAACAGAAGAGACTCAAAAGATGGTTTATATCTTTTCTTTAAAATGTGGAGATGTGATGAATATTAAGATACAGTCTCCCTTTTTTTTCCCTCTAAGTTTAGATGATATGACAGTTAGCTATGCAGTTATGATATTTACAAAAAAATCACTGAAGAAAAGGAGGGTTAAAAAGCCTTTACGAGGCCCTTAAACCAAAAGGGAACCTGTCACTGATTTCAGAGAGAACAGTAACAAACCACCCCTGCAGAGGGAATGGCAGCGGGTAACTGATATGATGGGACAACATCCAACTTGATGCAGCAGCAGTATCCTGAATTTAGGGCATTTTCAAGGTGCTGGGGCTCAGACAATACAGTGTCCCCAAATCTATGACTTCCATACAAACCCTGCGAACAAAATACCCTACACTGCCTGCTATGAAGCTGTTACAGATTTTGAGTTTCTCATGTAAAACATATGCAAGCAGTTAGAAACCAAAGATTTCTCTGCAATAAAACCTTTTCAAAACATTTCTGATAGTTATGTAGGTAATAAAGTTGAGCTGAGACTCTATTCAAGGACAGAGGCAGGGGTGCACTGCACTCGTTTAAAGTGCTGCTGCTACCACCTATTTGCTTAGTGTCACAGGGTTCAGCAGTGCCCTGAGAGGCAGAGGCAGCCTCTGAACTTCAGCCATTTAATTTCCCATCAAGAGGCAAATTCCATTCTCAGAAGCCTCCAGTAGATCAGGAGGGCAAGAGGGGGGAAAAACACACCACTGTTTTGACAGCTCGCTCGAGTCTTGTGGGAGATGCCCTTCGGGGCATTCGCAACTTGGCAGGAGAAGGAAGAGCAGCTCAAACACACAACAAGGACACAATACTAGTAACAAATGAGAGAGATACCCATCCACTCTGGCTTAGGTTTCTGTTCACATTACACAAAGCAAACGAAGTCAAAACAAGTCACACCTTATCATCCAGCTGTCTGTAGAGACTGGCAATTTCCTCATCATATTTCTGTTTTTCCTCTGTCGAGATGCTGGCAACAACTGGCGTGATATTGTCAATAATTGGGGTGTTATCACAAGGCTCCAGGTTCTTCTGATCCTTTGCGCTGATCTGTTCGTCTTCAGGCACAGCTTCTCCTGCAAACACACAATCCAGGGCATCAAACCCAGCCTGAAATAACAGACAACCCAGGACAGACCTTGGCTGCTGCTCACAGGCCCTCAAGAAAGCCAAGAAGGGATGTCTGTTTTGACACTGAGGTAGCCACAGGCCTGCTAACTGATACGAAACAGGCAACTGCTAAAAAAAAGGCAATACAGTTAGGTACAGAAATTAGGTGCAATTAAGTTGCACAGTAGGTACAAATTTAGCTAGGTTTTCCCTACAGTTAGAAAGCAACCAAACAAAATGTGCAACAGTTCAAAGAGTTGACATTAAGAAGCCTGAACTGATTCCCCCCCCGCTTTCATTCGAGTGCTTTATGGATGGGATTAGCTCCATGGATTAACATAAGTGTAAATAAGAACAAAAGTCAGTGTTTCAGCCTAAATCCCACAGGCAATTAAATGTTCCTTCCTCTGCAGGCTTTGGATGTCTTATCAACACTGCCCCCATGCTGAGCTGCTCAGGGATCATGACAATGAGCAGACAGCTGCATTTAAAACAATCCTCACGTCCTGCCTTGTCACATCTAGAATTAAACAGCACAGACCAATTGGCAGATGTTGCCTATGCAGATCAGACAGGGCGCTATATCCCTACGCATTTTCTTTCACAATAATTTTCTCCGAGGAATATTTTCAAAAACCTAAGTGCATTCCAATTACCAGCGTGTTGCAGCTCAGTGAAGAGGGACAGGCAAGTTGCTCATGCCAGAAATTGAATCTCTGTTCATTAGAGGAGAACGTGAGGTGCCCAATGCCACTCACAGTGCTTGGGGCCAAGGGACACTTCTGTCCTACTCATCAGCAGACTCCTGCCATCTACCACCTATTTCTATGGAAAGCTGCTGTATTTTGGTCCTGTAAATAACCATTCCTCTTGCCAAAGCCATGTGGGTTCTATTTATCATACTGGCAGGAAAACAAGTAAACAGGACAAATAATCAAAAACAAAAAGGCAGGCCTGAAAGCAAAAGAAAACAGAACAAAACAGGGCACAAAAGAGCCTGATCAATGAACTGAAGAGAGGTATTTTTTTCCCCAGGCTTGAAGCATGAAAATAGTAACCTTCAAATCAAGAGCTATATTGTCAGCAAAAGCACTAAACTCAAAAATACTCTCTGTCCTGCTACTGAAGACAGAAAGTCATTTTAGATTATTAATGAGAAAAACATAAGTTGAATTTTCACTGTCACACTTCACTCTAGCAGAAGAGCAAAGGTGGGCTCGCTTGGACCTTGGGAATTTGTGGACATGGCAATGCTTCTCACATAGTAGAGAATGTTTCAGTAACCTCAAAGTTGTCATTTCATTGGCTTATTTCACTTAACTCAGAAACTTTCCAACATGCACGCATGAAGGGAGGCAGAAAGCCTAAGTCTGATACAAGTGCTTGGATGACAACACCATAAACTCTGAAACACCGGACAAATTTTGCATTTCAATACAAGCCTGCTGAATTCTTACCTCAATGAAAACTAGGCACGTCTGGTTCCTACTACAAATTTATTCTGTATTTTATTTTCAAAGTCTACGGAATAAGCTATACTTATGCATTTATACATCTATTTTGTACATTGTTTTCTAGATGTAATTTCCACTGCAGTTTCATTTGGAAGGAGCCATGCTCTTACCCCAGATAATGCTGTTTTATAAGGGCAGAAAGAAATCAATAACATTTTGAATACACTCAACATAATACTTGGCAACACTAATTAAGAGAAGGGACAGAGGGAGGGAAGAGGAGGTGTGTGTATTTAGACAAAACAATAGGGACAGCGTGGTACAAGGCCTGCTTGCACAGCATATAGCCGTGCATCCATAGGGGCTTTTCTAAAGAGGAAAAATAAGCAGAGAGAAAGCCACAATGTTTCTAGAATGGGAAGGAAATTAAAGCAGCCACATTCAGTAAATGCAGTGCAACACACCAAGTATTAGAGCATTACCCGATTCCCAGCACTCTACAAAAACAACAGCACACAGATTGTTTCCATAGCAATTTTACTGCACTGAAGAGGAATATTCCCTGTGCTAAAGTGGTCCAAGTCTCCAGAGAAAGGCACCAAAAGCAAGCGCGGGGTAACTATCTGACATGAAAGGTAAGGAAACCAACGGGGGGAGCTGAAAGGAGGAAAGAATTTGTTGCTCTCATAAAGGGCAGCTGTTACCCCTCTAGCACACACAGCACACATATCACCCACGGTGTTCAAAACCAGACTTAACTGTCCAACACAATTTGTGACCAGGTCCTCAGTGATTATCACATCAATACATGTTTACACTACCCATGTAGTAACCATGCAGTTTTGTAGCAAGGTATCTTGTCTGGGTGCTCTCTAACATGAAGACACAGCCCTGTTGCATTCTGCAGTACCTACCATTTCTCCACCTATTCAGTTCCAGCTCTAGGTGCTGAATAACATTCTTCAGACTCTTGTTCTTGTCTTTTTCTTTCTCATACTTTTTCTTCCATTCTTCTGCTGTCAGCTCCAGATTCACAGAGACCGTGTTCTTAATAGTCTTAGCTCTGGGTAGCAAACATAAAAGTTATCAGTTGCTTTGCAGCTTTTATTTCAATGCAACAGCAGGAATTGAGAAGTTTTTCAATAACACAAAGCTAAACTACTAAGAGTTTGCAATTGGTTTTCTAAAGTGGAATGCCGCAATTCAATTCTCTCTCAGTCTCAGTATTTTTTGGCCTTCAAACCTAAAAAGGTCTTTCTATACCAAAATCCAAGAGTTGGTCACCAGTCAGAAACACTCTGTTTCCTGAGATTTCTATCCATTTTCATTAGAAAATGGAACATCAGAAGTAAATAGCCAGTAAAGGAAACTATTTCCTATAGACTGTATTTCTTTTCAAAATGTTCCCAAACAACATTATGTATGTGAAGGTTATGTGCTGCTCTGCAGGCCCAATAGAGCAATGGGCCTCACTAGCAGCTCGTTCCTTACCATTAAATGCTCTCCAGGAGGAGCTCCTGTTTCTGCACAGTTCTACAGCTCATAAGCAAATAAACATCCAGCAATAAACTGCATCCAAATGCTCTCAAAGTATTTAGCTATTTTCCTATTTGTTTCAGCTGACATCCTAGCCCTCAATAAGGAGCATCTTACAGATAAGGATAAAGATATTCCTCCTCTTAGAAAGGCGTTAATTCTTTTTTAGCATGCAACTTGGTTGTTCCTAGCTTCATGGAGGGCATGTAGTGCACATAAATCCACTACTCTGCTGTTCTCATTAGTAACGTCACACCCATCAAAGCTCTGCTGGTCAGAATGTGCTGAGTCAGTTGCTTAACTGATTTCCCTTCCAAACAGCAACTGAAAAACTGATCACTAGAAAGAGAAATAAAGCCAGAAGAAATGTAGATTGAAGTGGCATGGAAACTGAACACACATCCTTCCACATGTATGCATCTAAGTTGGGTTTACATAGTAAAAAGCAAAAGCAGCCTCCTTTGTGATGCCAGCAAATCACAAACAACCACTCCAACAAAACAAAAACAGGAAAAAATTTTAAGTAACCACATTATCTTCAATCTGAACTGCTACATTTCATTGCGCCATCCTATGTTCACTATACAAACGTGAATTAAAAAGAAAAAAAAAAAAAAAGCAATCTTTAGCTATGTTAGCAACTATCTCCTCCTTTTATAGCCCTTTCTCATAAAAACTTACTGAAGAGATCTATGAGATTCCCCTTGGGAGTTTTTCTCTAAAAGCTTTTGTTCTAAGGGAGTAGTAAATGGTTTCACAGGAAAGAAAATGTTATAGCAACTAAATACCAGAAATTCATGCTTTGAACAGCTACCTGGTTTCTAGAAACCCCAGCCATCGCCAAAGACAAAGAAATATCATTTCTAGCAACGCCAGGTAGGGAAAGAGCACAAAGAATTGTTACTTAGCCTAATGATGACCAAGACTCACCGCTGTCCAAACATTAGCGTAGACTTTGTTTCTGCTTCATTGAAAATCGATGGAGAACAACAGATGACAATGGTAGTTCTGCAGTTTCCACCAAGGGAATCCTGAAGTATTCGAGTCATTTTGCTGTCTCTGTATGGAACGTGGGTTTTCTAAGCAAAAGAGAAATCAGATACAAGAACAATTTTTTTAAAAAAGAGTGATATCAGGTTTTCCCTCATAAGTTTACAGTGACAGACTTATTGGATTTTGAAGCAGGTAATTCTGCAGTGTAATTGTTTTGATTATGCTAAGATGTACTGCACTGGATAAGCACTCATGTGAAATCACTGAGAATGTTTCTTTATATTTAGTAGAGTAGCAACAGTGTCATTGGTTTATGGTAGGAAAACAAATACTTTCTTCCCCCTGAAAGTGTTAGCTTATTCCTTATGCGCATGGTAAAGAAACAGATAAATAAAAAGTCATTCTTAAACAGCACAAAACAGGATTACTTACAGTTCCTTCTGCCAAGGCAGATATCACATTGCCTAGTGCAGACAAAGACTTATTGATATTTTTAGCTTCATCCAGAACAGCACCCTCCGCTCCAGTTTTGCTGACCTGCCAGAGAGAACAGCCCAGGTCAGGCTGAGCCACGAGGAAGAACTCGTACAGAGACAGCTACAGCACAAAGTGGGACAGCGCAACAATCCACACTCTTGGAAGAGAAATAAAACAAATATATGCTCAACATGAAATGGGGGGATTTTTTTTAATATGCACCTTTCTGTCAAGAAAAGTCTGCAACTCTTCCAGCTTTCTTGCAGTTTCAGAGCAGGTTCACCTCTACACCCTTACTTGAATAGAAAAAAAGCTGCTAAGTCTGTGTTCTCTTGTGAGGACCCTGGCAGCCATGTTAAGAGCAGACTGTCCATGCAGACAGGGGACTTGCAAATGGTACCACCTGCAAATATCCTCAGGGCATGCTCAGTGACATGGCATATACCTCCCAACAAGCACTCTGGCATTGCATTTGGCGTACATGGACCAGAAACATCAGGACAGAGAAAGCACAATCGCACTCACAGTGCCTCCGAGGCTGCTGCTCTGCAGACTGGTCCCAAGGCAGCCAGCCAAGAGGCTCTGTGTCCTGGAAGAGCAGCAAAGATCCATGGTCTTTGCTCCCTCTTCCCACCTCACCCTGCCCCACGGGAAGGAAGGGCAGGCACAGTTTGTGCAGAAGTAAAGCACAAAGCCATGCATTTTCCTGTATGCTGAAACTAGACTATTGCACTTTCCTCTCAAAAACCACACATGATAAAATTTGCCACTTTGTCTTTTGCAAGAAAGCAATCTACCAAAGAAATCCTTATTTCAGGCTTTCAGTGGAATACCCCAGCCAGCATAGTGAGTTGCAAAACTGCAAGTTCCAGCAAAGAACAGAATCTGACCCATCTTCTAAATACTACTAATAGCTTTTCATTTAACATTTAAAATGGAAAACTAATAGGATTATCTACTGTGGTAAGTGTCTTCCACATTCTACCAATGACTTAACTACTGCATCCCACAGTCTACTGAACAAAATCATTTATTTTACCTTCTCATTTTCAGAAAAAAATAGACATTTATCACCACAATGGAAGACATCTATGCTGTTTTATTAGGAACAATTGTTGACACATTTTGAAATGCATAGCGGTTACCAAAGATCCAGTTCAAATTAACATTTAATTTTATTTTATTTCCAGTGAATGAGTTTTGAACATCCACAAGATATTAAAACCATAACTGGGAAACGGTTACTTTTTTTTCCATTGCACTAGCATTCTAGTGCACTACTTTTGTGATAAACAGATACAAGTCATTTTCTGGTTAGTATTTTTTTCATAATGGAAAGCAGAAATAGCCACTACAATTAAGAGCGTCTTTCAGAGGCTTCAGATAGATTTCAGCTGTATAACTGAACACAAACTGCGATTATTTCATTCAGTCAGGGGATGAAATAAATACAGGAGTCCTAGGAATAGTGTATGTCTGAACACAAACAAGTGAATGTAACAGTCTGTAACAGTAATTTGATAAATTATGTAACTTTTTAAAAATAAAACTCAAAACTCATGTGAAACTACTTGGAAGTATCCAAGTTCAATCCTCTCAATTATATTACAGCTTTTCCTTTTGCATTTCATACCATCAAACAGTTCTGATCAGTTCCTTTTTACCAACTAACTTAAAAAAAATGGCATGCCAACAACAACATTTGAGATAAGCAAAATTACCTTCTCGCTGCCAGCCAAGTCTACCAAGTAAAGCTTTCCACTGAGTTTCTTCTCAGTCTCCACATTCTCCTGCTTAATATTAATGAGGAAGATACTGTGACTTCTAGAGCTGTGTTCATTCATATCTGCAGAGCAATCATATTTTACATGTTTTGTTTAAATGCTTTTAAACCTGCCAAGAAATTATTTCACCATAACAAGCCTATCACTACTGAACTCAAAACAGAGACCATAGCAGTCTGCACCAAAAGCTGCAGCTCTGCACACCTTGGAATGAGCTCTTACTTTTCCCCCCCAACATGAACAATTTAAACAGATTCATGTTAAATGGCAATCTTGGAAAAAAACTAAGGCCTTTTTTTTTTTTTTTCCTTCTCTGAAGGAAAATAAAAGGACCAGAATTTGGGAGTTGGATGGGAGGGGAGGGAAAAAACAAAAACAAACAAACAAAAAAAACACGTGGTATTAAGTGTAATAAAATGTCATTTCATGGGTACAAACAGAAATAAAGGTTTGCATGTGTTAATAAGGACACACTGAACACACAAAAACTATGATAGAACCGATGAACAGAGGTTATTTAAAATCTAGACCTGCAATTAGCAATTTAGTTCAGCATCCTGGACTGAGATGGATTTTTTTTTTTTTTTTTGAGTTGAGTTGAGCTAAGCAAGAGAATTTAAAGTGCAATATTGAGCCTCCTTAAATTTTAGGATATATTTTCATCAAAAGTTTATCATTTACATTACAGTTTCAGAGTGATTTTTATTGCTTCTGTAGGTATAAAAAACAAACTAAAAAAACCCTCCTTCACCCATACAACAAGCATAGCTTGGGCAGTTACAGTGTCAGCTTCTCAGCTCAGAATTTCTAAGATCAGTGGTAACCACATTATGCTTCAAGTTCCATAAAGTAGATAAGGGAAAAAGCTTTTAAGTTTTAAAAAACAGGAAATTATTTTTCCCTCTATTTTCTTGGTTTCCATCACCCCACTGCCATTTTTCCCAATTCACAGTCTCAACTCCCTTTTTCTCCTCTATCTCCAAACCCTGTTTTTCTATTACAGCTGAAAATTTGCTTTTGGCCGCTCCTCGATCTCAGTCCTGGTAAAGTGCATTCTCTGCCGAACTTCTGTCTGAACTTTTGGGTGGCAAATGCTGCAGATAATACAATGGCAAGAGGTAGACTTGGGTACTTTTTGTTAAAAACAATAGCAAAAACCAAAGGAGTAAACCTTATTCAGGAAAGAAAGAGATAACATTTCTACTAGCATGGGAAGAAAGGCAAAGAAAAACAGAAACAATGCAGTATTTACAAAAGCAATAAAAGGAAAGACACAAAAGAGAAAGGGGTTACCAAGGGCATCTTAAAAAAAAAAAAAAAAAAAAAGAGGTAAAAAATACACAAGATTTGTTTTGTAAGTTGAATTTCTGCCAAGTTCACTGCTTGAATCTAATACATCTGGCAATATAAACTGGAAAACAGGCCAGAGACACCTGTCCTTCTTATCACTGTAGAGCTAGCTAGGCTATATGCAGGCTTGCCACGGGCTGGAGGGATTTTTATTTGTTTAGAAAGATTTGTTTGCTTTGGCATCGTTGGAGCTCAGCCCAAGCCACTGTCTCAGTGGGATAAGTCACAAGAGACAGAGTGTGATAACAGCAAAGAATAGGAGCTCATTCTGGAATAAAAGCAACTCCTCCGCAATCTTTGCTCATTATCCTGACCGATGTACTCCTCAGCACTCTTGACTTGTGGCAGAGAAAAATGCACATATATAGATATATGCACAAATCTCTCTCTCTATATATATATGTGTGTGTGTGTGTGTGTGTATGTGTCTGTTTAGTAATATATAATTTTGCAGTATCTACATTATGTGCAACAATTTTCAACTTTTATATCTAGTGACACCTGTATGGGAGTTCTGTAAGCTGAAGTTATCAGTAAATATTATTTATTTTACAGCAGTGTTCTAGCACACAAAACCACACTGCTGGTCATTCTGGAGTGTTAAAATTTGTGCATCACTGTATCGTTCACCTAAGGATGTTAATGTTTGTGAACTTTGAGAATCAACACACCATTACAAAGCAACTCTAAGCAATGCTTTGCAGGCAGAAAAGCTTCCCTAGGTTACTTACTTGTAACAGCTACATGACGGTTAGCTTTCCCTTCATCAATGACATCCAAAACCTCCTCAGGGCTAGACACAAATCTTTCTGTACATCCCTATAAAAACGCAAATTGAGCACAAAAGTTTAGTAAGCTACGGAATTCTTTCCCCTTTCTCCTCTGAATATCTAGAGCAGTATTCAATGTGTACTACTAAGGTTCACATATGTTCACAGCAAGTACAATTCACATTCAAGTGAACGATTTAGATGAAGGCACAGGAAGCCATGAAACAATTGACAACTGTTCCTAACCCAACAAACCTGTTCTAAAAATGTAATATCACAGCATTGATGCAGCAAAACATTAAAGAAAAAAAAACCTTCAAGATTTCAATTTCTTTCAAATCCAACGTGAAATAGAAATATGAATACTTAAATCTTAACATCTTTATAACAAAATGTAAGTGTTTCAAGTCAGGAAAATAAAACAAGCATGAATGATTCAAACCCATTAATATTTCAAGAAACTCTTTAAATACAAAGACTAAAAGTACAAAGTCATGGATGTTGAAGAACACATGAGATGAATCACCTCAGTCAGGATACAAACTGAGATCTGTATAGAAATGAATGTACTGAGCACCTGAGAAAGAACAAAAAAAAAAAAAGCATCAAAGTTTTTCTTGTACCTTAACATATGGAACTCTGTTTTTATCTTCATGTACAGCAAGGTTTGTTTTTGACACTAGGAAGAAAGATGCAGCTCATTACAAATACTGTACAAGTAATGATGTGTCAGCCAGAGGCAAGACAGATAGTCTGAATGCATTAACTCTACAGCTTAAGAGTATAGTCACTTCCCACTCCTTATTATCCATCATGGTTTCTGTTATGTAAGTCTATGGGGAGGTGGTTCTTTAAAGCAAATTTTACAGCAAATTGTAAACATTCCTCTTTTCAGCTACTATTACACTCTAAGAATACGCATCACCAATAAGGATCAGACATGCAGGGTGCACCGAAATTCAGTGGTGGTTTATAATGCCTCAGGCCCTTCTGTAAAAATCTCCATACTCCCCGAACGATAATCCAGCATTATAGAAGTAGGTGCACAAGAGCTGCAGAATCTACAACTTAAACCGTAACACTTTCTTTTGTAAACCCAGTCACAGAGCTTAAATTTAAACCCATCTCAAAGCAACTGAGTCAACACGAAGCAGGAAACATTTCCCTACAATGAACGACACCATCTAGCCATGGAAGTGAAAGAAATGAAAAGCTTACCATCAAGTAGGTCCCTTATTTTGTCCAAGTAAATCTCAAAGTAGGAAACCTAAATAATTATAAACATTATGTAATTACACTTTGGTGATTTAAAAGTGATCACACCTTTATTCCATACTTTTCAAAATAAAAAGCACCCAACCAAAAAGAAGACCCATTTCTCTCATATTTTGAATTGCAACTCCTCCACATAAAACTATTTGTATTTTGAATGATTTTACATGTTACATTACCTGGTCTTTCTCTCTCTCTGATTGATTCATGAGGAAAACTTTACAAAAAGGTTGCACAAAGCTTATCTGTTGCATATTTTCTGAGGCACACAAAATGGACAAAATAATGAGTATAATATTATGAGTCCAGCATCACTAATAGGGTGTAATTTGACAGATGAAAAGGCACACAGATATTCAGCAGCACAAACCAGAGAGTTTAATTCCCTAGTTACATAAGCCTAAGCAATATACATTGAATGAAACTTAGTGAAGTGTATGTAAAGCTCTTTCCTGAAAGAGGTGCAAGAGAGCAACCTGAAGACAGACACTGTCCTTGAAATAAAGAGAAAATACGTTTAGGAGGAAGGAGAATGAATAACTCTACATAAAGGGTTTTCAACTCTGACTGAAGCAAACAGAAATGCACTAGGGGGATGGTGCTTAAATGCACTGCAAATAAGGTTTTTTTCCAGGAATTATTTAGCTAGCCAGACAGCTAAATTCTAGACAGAGTGTGATATGATGTTATGGGGAAAAATAAGTTACATTTACATCTCTTTTTTTTTTTAAACTGATGATTTGATATTCCTGCAAGGTCACTGTCTTTAACATACGGATGCGTTTGGCTCTTATGCATTTTCTTCATCTGAGTTCCATTTGGACTAGTTTGATTCAACACTCTAGTTCACCCAGACTCATTTTGGGTGCTTTGTATTATAACATAGAGCTGAGGACCAACACACACTTCCCTCCCTGTTCTTAATGAGTCTAATAAAAGGAGGAGGGGAGGAAAAGGGAAAAAAAAAGAAAAAAAAAAAAAAAGATCACCCACAAAGGAGAAAAAATAAGATCACTCGTTTTCAAAGTCAGGTTCATTATTAAAAGACTGACAGTTCGTTAAATTCCTGGTCTCAGGGACAGAACATGCATTTCCCTAGTTGACAGCTTCTTGTATAACCATTTACTCATTCATTGCTATTTAGGCAGCTTTTCTGTTACAATATTCAAAAGTGTCAATTATGATAGGAAATCACCGAAATAAGTCGGTGCTGGCAGAACATTATTTATAAAGAGATAATCTGCTGCGGGACAGGAATTTATTCTGCCTAGTGTCTAGTACAAAAGGGTTCCCATCTGCTGGTATCAAAGCACTATCAAGGAGAATAGCAAAAGCCATGGGAGGGTTTTTACTGATGAGGAAAATGAATCCTTCACTCTTGCAGGAGCCATTGCTGTATAACTTCAGAGATCTCTCTTCTTGAGGAGCTCTGAATTTTACAATCCAACCTAAATCTGTGGATGGCTTATTTCAAGTTTGAAGATGCTTCTGTCTAACACTGCTTGAGCACACGCTGCTTGAGGACAGCCAATGCTCTCATTGCAAAAGTGATCCAGCCCTTCCAGGAGGGCAAGAACAGTTCAGAGAGGTGTAAGACACGTTAGATTATGTTGTGTGCATTCTGGGAGAGGGATGACAGAGCAGTTATTTTTCCTGCAATCTATTAGCTAATTTTACTGATGTCTGCTTAGGAGCAAGTTGTGTCCTGGCTCCTGCTCTGGCTTGGAGACTGGAGAAGCGATAGGAATTAAAGATCACTTCCAAGAATTTTAGAAAGAGCGTAAGTATGGGACCACAACAGGGATACGGAAAAAATACGTTAGCTGTTCAGACTGACCTAGCCCACTACTGTCTTCTGAAATCCATATGTAAGCTCCTGAGATAAATCTGATTTTGAAACATTCTCCTGTAAAACTGCCTAGAGGGAACGTCCTCCCTTTGAAACCCTTGTATCACGGATGACCAATGGAAACACAAAGCGCACATTATTATCCTATTAAGTGTCACCTGAACCAATATTTACGATTATAACTAGAGGGGCTGTGGCACGGTCTTTTGAAGCAGCTGCCTTAAGTTAAGGATGTTCTTACCATATTTCCTTACAGTGTTGGCTGACCTGTCAGCTTTTGTGAAAGGTGACCAAGACCAGACATCCCACTCGAGAAAGGCTATAGAGATGCCTGAGATACAACCAAGCCATTCATTGCAGCTGTTCTGCTGGGATTGCCATTGTAGCTGAAGTTAGAGCTAAAATAGGCCAGCCAACCTGAGTCAACAACTCATCCAAAAATTCTGCCAAAGACCCTTTCCTTAGGCTAATAAATCTAATAGATTTAGTGTCCTCATTTACAGTTCTTGGAATTATAAAAAGAAAAAAATCTGCAGCAAAATGTTATGAGAATCCAGAGTTCACATCCAGCTCTGCTTTCCTTCATCTGACCCATTACGTAACATGCCACTCCGCATTTACCTTTATGTGAAACTCCAGGTTTTCATCCATGGAATAGATGTGATCGAAGATGTCATGTGCAATTCTTGGAATGATTCCCATGAGCTGAGGGTCATGCAGCTTCCCCTGCAGACACAAAGGCAAACTGTCACTTGGGAAGGGCTGCTCAGGCACAGGAGAAGAAAGGGCCTCCTCCACACAGATCTCCATGCAGCGGGCCCAGGAACAGGCCTGCGGCTCTGTGAGGATTTGCTTGATCCGAGCGCGCATCGCAGGTGGCAGAACGACTCAACATGGTAGCACTCCTGACCCGAGGGAGAACTTAGCTGGTGTGGCAGCTCCTGCCATTGTGAAGTGCTGCTGTCCTGCTGCTGTTTATAGCGCTGCTCCCCAAGTACTGAGATTAACTAATAAGAGCAAAACACAAGTTAAGGCCTGGTTCTCCCGGCTAAAATGTCAGATGTTGGAAAAAAAATGGTAAGAATTAAAGGTTTCAGAGTATTCGGATTCTCTTCCACCACTGCACTAGAAAGCTAGAGGGAACGCTGGGTTGTGAGGATTTGGGGATTAGAGTAAAATATTCTGCTTTCAGCTTGCTGGGCCTCCTGCCAGACCACAGTGCTTTACAAACAGCCCTGCTCTCCAGACCAAGCAACAACCACCTTCCCCTACTCTTTGAGGAACCAAACATGAAATAAAATCTATTTCCTGGCAGCATCTTTTTTAGCCGCACTCCTCTTCTGGGCAAGCCAAATATATATAGGAAAGCTATGACTAAGAACTGAACAAAAATATAAACATGAGATAAAACTTTCTTTTTTTCTGACTACAACATACATTGTGTTATCAATTCCACACACTATGTAATTGCCTAAAAGGTAATTTCATTGAGTAGCCATAAGATATCATCAGAATATAGAAAATATATGATCTTCAAACCTCATTTAAGCATTACCACCAATCCTGAGTACAAAAAGCATCCTACCATAACACTGATAAGGAATTTTTCAAAATACGCAGTGCTAGTCACGGAACACTATTTTTTTTTGTTTGTAATTTGTTTAGCAATTTTACTTGTAGATCAGGTCAGTTTTAGCAAAATTGGAAGGAAAGCATACGAGCCAGCACAGCTTTCTCAAGGTTCTGCAGGTTTTTGACTGACCAGTGGGAATCAGACTGCGAACTGCCTTCCCTGTTAAACAGCACTCACCTATCTCCAGACAATTAATATTATATGATAAATAATATTAATATTTGCAGTGGGAGCAGTTAATTTCGGCACTTCATACAACATACTGTTAAGCTTCCCCAAAACTAAGAGGTCTCTGTTGTACAATAGACTTTTTCTTCATATCAAGAAAATGAAAAAGAATAATGATGAAATAAACTGGATCCACATGAGAAGAAAAAGAACATACACGCACACACAACAAAACTCCACACTTATTTTTTAAGGCTTGCTAGCAAAGATGTCATTGCACAACCCCTAGTTTTGTTACACAAAGCTGTTACTGAACAAACAAACACTGCAATATAGTTTTCATGCTGTTCAGTTCTTCTCCCTGGGGTTAACTGGCTGCTCTGTATGGAGATAGCCAACTGGAGATGGTCTTTCCGTAGAGTATAAAGGATTTTTTCCTAAACAATGATGTATAGAGATTTGCATTCAATACTTCTTCAATGCACAATGCAATCAAAAGCATATAATGTGTACATACATATGTGTGTACATACACATAGACACCCACACATATATATGCATACACTATAAAATAGTGCATGATGCAAGATTCTTAAGGTACCAAAAAGAAATGCAAGTGACAACATGAAAGATAATTTAATTAAAATGTTCTATGCATCCCCCTTCCTTTCACTGGAGAGCTTAAGTAAAAAAAAAAAAAAAAAAAAAACCTCCCACCACCATTGCTCATTAACGCATTTCATTTTAATAAGAACATCATTTTCCACATTCAAACACAGCAGGCAGCAGCTAGAGAAGTGCAGGAGTGGCACAGCACACAATTTCAGAACGTCGACATAATAGGTGCAACCCATGAGAATAAACTATTGAAAGGCCAAGCCCATCAGTGTAATCTTACCAAGAAATCCATGTAATTTTAAAAATTCCTGCTATGCAGGGTGGCAAGTGTTTTATCTAGCACTGGAGAAAGACTCATGTATGTCAGAGAGTCTATTCTGGCCATATTGTACTACCAAGCCCTGCTTAAGCTGAACGCTAATGCTATGAAGTATGTCACAGAAAATCCTCTGCAAGAGCTTTACCTAGAGGATTTAATATTTCTTCGACTTCAGACTAGCTTTTTCTTCTACTACATACTATAGTAGTGCTACAAGAGGATATAGGGTTAAAAGGAGGATTAAAACTGAAAATAGATTTGGACCTACTTGAAAATGACAGCTTTAAAAAAAAGTCATCTTCCAATAGCCATTTTCTTTATCACAGCTTGTAATTCTGTTTATAAATTGGCTTTAAGAGATCCTTCCCCACGCCATGTGGAAAGACCTGCTCCAACCCCGTAGATATTCCAACTTAATTATATTGGGAGCTGGTGGATTACTCGGCCTTTGTGCCATCTGTGAGGCCCGAGCTAATGGGTCCCTCCATTCTCCCGCTCCAAAGGGGGCAAGGACAGACTTAATTAGACACAAGGCAGTAGATATTGCATCCTCCAGGAAAGGAGCAACTGTAGCCATCGAGCAGTGTTTCCCCCAGCGCCTATGGGCTCTGCAGAATATTGCTTTCTCTCTCATTTAACCTTCAGATTAGGGAGGTCATCCATGTTAATCACAGACATTATGACTGGCACAGACTGACACTGTTAAACAACTGAAGTGCAGCTTTTTCTTATTTTCTTTCAGTTCATTTAGTATTATTTTGTATTAGACCTTCTGCTTAAAATTCATAATGGAACTGAGATGTTCTAAAATATACATACCCACCTTGAGGAGGTTCTGTCATTGAGCAACCTTAGGCGAATAGTTACACAGCAGTCCAGTGAATAATTAATGCTTTGCTAAACCTCCATTTTTAGCAGGAGACTAAAATATCATTTAAATGCATCTACCTGAGAGTCTAAGTGAATTTGTGGGGTAAAAGCACTACGTTGTTACACTTTGCATTCTGGAAATACAGACTCGGGCTACTGGAATTTGGTATTCCCTTTGTCCAGAGCATCAGTTCTCAAATTCATCCATCTGTGCTGCAGTACAAGAGAGGTATTCCCAGAAGGGAAGTGCAAATGAGAAAACCAATAACCAAGGCATGAATTTTCGCTCTCCTGCATGCAAGGCAGGTTCTCTGCAGATCACTGTTGCCTTTCTAATTTGTGGATTAAAATATCTCACTGAAACCCTTTGAACGCATACCCAAATTGGTAGGGTAAATGTGTTATGGGAAGGTTGGTATTTCTCACTCACTGATTGTTATTTTGCACACATACCTGTAAACATCTCTGGAAAAAAAAATACACATTAAAAATTCCAGTTTAGAAAGCATTAAAAGCTAAATGTACCTACTGCTCTTTTCATCTGCCATTCACAGCTCAGTGCTCCAGATAACTGTTTTGTTCCAGCAATTGATACATAATTCTCCTGCTACTACCAAACCGAATTAATTTTGCCACTATACCTCCATAGTATGAGTTTTGCCCGATGATGTCTGTCCGTAAGCAAAGATTGTGCCATTGTAGCCTTCAAGAACATCTGAAAGAACAAGGAAAAAGAATTAAAACTCATACTGGCATCTTATGGCATCTAATATAATAAACTATATTAGCAATTTCACAGGTCTTTTGCAAAGCTTATTGGCTGACTTAGAAAAATACCATGTGCTCTAAAACATGGAAAAAGATAACATATGTAACAATCTCAAGGCAAAAAAGTTTATTCACAATCAGATCAGAATTAGCTGATCTACACAGCGAAATTGCTTTTACTTTCCCAAGAAAAAATTTCCAGGGCACCATCCAATATATCTGTCTGACAAGGAAATCAGAAGACTTAGTTACCTGCATTTAAAATAATCAAATACTAAAGAGTAGATTAAAAAAGAAAATTTATTCTTTCTCTGCCACTATAACATGGGCAGTGATTCATGGTTTCAGTAGCTTTCACAATTGATTGTGAAGCGGTGAAGCAAAGGGTGAAGAATGACAGACAAACATGGAGTTGCTTTATTGACAGGATACTTCTGGCACAGTAAACAATTTTTGGTATTACTTTTAAAATATCAAAAATATCTACTTTTAATTTTGCAATGTATAATGTCAACAGAAGCTTTCAAAAGACAGAAAGAAATGGCAGGTGGAAAGCCTTCCAGAACAACTGGTGCTTTCTAAAAGGCTGTATCCAATGCCCGCCACACTCCCGCACACATTCGCTCCCATGAAAAGACTGCCTTGTTGGACCTTCTCCAGGCAAGGGAATTTAAGTAGAGCCACCTCAAGCAACTTTTAATCAGAAAAAAGATGCAACACTCTTATAGCTGATAAGAAAGAATGGAAAATACTCAGAAAAAACAACTGGCAGTAGGTTTGGTGCCTCTGGGTGCATGCGCAAGTGCGCTGCGCAGGCTCTGGGGCTTCCCTTTCGCACTGGTTCCCAAGGTCGGATCCAATCCTTCCCACTGCCGTTGGCAGCACCCAGGCGCTGCCCCAGCTCTGCCACCTGCCTCGGGAGGCCCAAACAGGCAGTGGGAAACACGAGTGCCCATCAAAGTGCGACCGCCAGCCTCTAGCAGGGCCTGAAGCAGTGCCTTTGGGCGACATCGCACCCGCCTGCGCAGGGCACGGCCACACGGCACTGGGAGACCAGAAAGGGAAGGAGAAAGATCTTCCTCAGAGCCTACCGGAGCACAGACCCACAACTGTTTCTTACACAGAAAGACTGAATAAGGATAAAATTGGAACAAAATAAAATAAAATATAAATTTAAATCTATAAATTCTTTTAAAAATCATTAGAACTGAAAGCAGAATGTAGGCTTTGTTTGTTTTTAATTTGTGGGGTAGATGGAGAACTAGGGAGGACAAGCTGCAGAGCTACATTAACAGAGGTTGTACAGTCCTCCAAATATCAGTCCTGGGTAACTCAAGTCTGGGGAAAAGACAGAAGTTAGAGACAATATTCTAATTATGGTCATCGCAGTATTCACATTTTGGAAGAACTTAGCTGCTTCATCTGCTTACAGAAAGAGAGCCTTATACTCTTATAAGTATACTTTAAAACTGCTTATTCTTTAAGGAAAGAAGGTCTAGAGTAGGTAATAATAACTAATAAACAAAAAGGGTAGTGTGAAGAAACTCCTAGAGTGGCACAAGACAAGAGTTCACACCTTCTATCCATGACATCCCCAAGGGCTTCTAAACAGAGCCAAGTTTTGCCCTATGGGTTTGACATTATTCAGAACCTTAATTCACCATTTCTTCTCTGAAGGGAACCCGCATTGATCTGCAGCTCAACACAGAATGAACGTGGTTGCAAAGAGAAGGCTTCAACAAGAAGGGTAGACCAGGGTGGAGAAAATCCCTTCCCCGAAGGAGCCCCAACTGCCTACCGTGAAGCCCCGGGGGTGCTCATTCCACTTCCCTGCTCACAACCCATTCACCTGCAGCTTCAAGGCTGCAATTTTAATGGCTTTTTCTTTTCCTCAATAAACCCCCATTGTTCATGTCCTTGGAAGATACAGCAGCCTCACAGCAGGTAGCAATTGTAGTTAGCTTTTATACATATTGCCATTTTCCTTTTTAAAAATCCATTAAATTAATATTACATTTCAAAATACCCTATAGCAAAGGCATTACTTAAGGCAACTATATTTTAAATATTTTGAACAAAAAAAATGTACCTTTTTACTGTATACTATATTATATATATTTGGAGTTTGTTTAAACCGAAATGTAACTGCAAAGCGGGTTAGAAAAAAGACACAGGTCCCTCCCGCCTCACTTTTAGGACTGAGTTAATCCAATAATGGCTTTTCCCACGTCCAAATTATCAAGTTGTACTATTAAGCATTCAAGAGCTGTGTTTGTAACTGGAGTGAGAAAATAAATAAATAAATAAATAAATAAATCACTGAGCTCCCCAGTGAGAGCCCCTCAGAAATCAATGACAAGCCCACCACCAAAAATCATTACAGCAATTAACTTTTTCTTCCTTGCAGAGCACAAAGGCATCGACATTCACACGTACACTAGCTTGCAGCTGCAGTGCTCAGCAATAGCTTAGGCCTCTTAGGCCTATATGTAGGACAGACGCAAAGTGCAGATAAAAACATCTTTTTGCAGAGATGAGGAAGGCGAAGCTGTTTGATGGCACTAAACTTGCATGGTCAGCAAAGCAAAAATTGATAATCACGCACTGTAGTCTTCTAGTAGAGAAGACTATAGTCTTCTCTGTACTTAGCAATATTTGATTGTTTGGTTAAAAAAACCCTTTGGCAGCAGGTCCTGAGCTGCAGCCAGTGCACAGCGACCTGCTGGGGCCGTATGTTCCCAGCTGCTATGAGCGTGACACCTGCCCGCTCGCTTGGCAAGCCCTTTGTTTCTACCCAAATCCAAGCAATTGCTTTTATTGCCAACATTGTTGTTACAATCATCATTTCAGCTGGCCTTCTTTTAATATTAATCCCATAAAATCATCAGCCATTTTATCGGAGTACAATGAATTTTAATAACAAATGGTAACTGAGAACTCCAGCTAAAGAATGCTGCAAAGGTGTAAGGTGTAATGCACTCAACTGCTGTTTCCATGCAGTAAATTGTTGTTTAACTCTATCAGAAATAAGCCCCTATGTTTTGTATTCTTCACTTTATTAGGTCTTAAATTGGAAAAAAAAAAAATCACTAAAATGTAAGGCACAATGAACTAAGTCTACATAGGATAGAGGTTTTTGCAATAATCATTTGTACTGGAGCAGCTTCTCCCAAAACATACAAAACAAAAAAAGCTTCAGACAAGCCAGGAGTCCAGTACAGACAACCCCAGCACAAACACTATGCAAAATCACCTAGGAGGCATTACCATCTAAATAAGGCTAGACAGCAAAGGATGTACTTCTATCACAGTGTCACGGCCAAGGAACAAAAGAATAGGGACATTAAAGTGACTAACCTAAATTCACCAAGAAAGTCTGACATCTTTCCATCTGGGAAACTGGAGCCCAGAAACTCAAACTCACTTCAACAGCTGCTTTCCCTCTCCCACACACACAAATAACAAACCCTCCTTTCAAAGTATCTACAACACTAAGATAACACACATAACAGTATGTTTCAGCCATGCCTTCAGACAGACCCTTGGCACACGCCAGCTGTAGGTACCTAAATTTAGGAGGTCAGGTGAGTAATGAAAGGAGACCTGGATGCTCATTCTGCTCGTGCGAGTTGATCTCAAAGCAGGTTTTATTTCCCTCAGCAGCTCAAAGGAGAACAGCTTGCACAGCTGATGGCAGTGCCCTCCTCTACAGAGAGGCATAGAGCAATGGTGCAGGCAACTGCTGAGTGGCAGGAGCCACAGTTAGACTATGGGAAGCACCTGTGGCTTCGTGCTGGGCTCCCAGCGCCTTCCCAAGCACTTACAGTAAAAGTTTCATGCGCTGGTGCTGCCATGGCAGAAAAACAAAACAGTTATTTGACACCAAATGTACTCCACAAGCACATGCTTTCAATATCGTAGCTCATCGTTCAGAAGTCTGGAGAACTGCTTCATGTTTGGCCTCAAACTAATGATTCCGAAGTGGTACAGCTCCAATGCTACCAGTTTTTAAATAAAGTCTTTCCCATCTCAGTGCAGGCATTCTATAACTAGGATGCCCCCTGCAAACAGACAACTCAAGTTTCATGACTCATTTTATCTCCACAACATCAAATAATTTAGCTTCTGCTCCTGACCCTCAGATCATCTAAACCGCATGCATGTTAATGTGCTCAAGGCTCTTGGCATGAGCCAACCGATTTCTTCCAAAACAGGACCCAGGATTTCTCCTCAAGCCTGCTCACTGCAGGGACCTCTCCCCACAGGCAGCACACAGAGGTCTCCAGAGATGCTGTTTCCTGCAAAAGAGGCTACAGAGCCCTTCAACCCTCCTGTACCCATGAGCAACCCCAAGTCTCTCATGCCAAAGAAATCCCACTGTATGAAACATACAGCCTTGCATTGCAGAGGCTCTGCACAAAAGCACAACTCAGACACTAGTTATGATTTTCTGCATACTTTGATCTAAATAAATAAATAAAAAGGAACCAAATAATTGCATTTTGAAAGAACTGGAGAACAACTAGGCCAAATACTCCTAGTAACCCCCAAGATGCTGAGGCACCTTTATAATCACAGGTGGACTGTCAGTCAGAGGCCAGGGGAGGGTCTGAAGCTGATGATGGGGCAGGTGGGAGCTGGAGAGGGGGGGAGAAAGAAGTATGATGGGTAATTAAAATACTTCAAAACGTTGATTCTCAAGTCTTAAAGCTGGAATAGGCTTATGGAGGTTTTGTTTCAAACAGTGTTATCCATCAGACACCTGGGTTCTCATTTCTTTTTTAAATGCAAGCTATTTGCATGCAAAGCAGCTACAAAAATCAGCGCCTTTTTACATTTTCCTTTAACAATTCAATCCTTCCAAAGACACACCTTCTGCACACTGATACCCTATCAAATACTCTTATGGGGCATAAAGAAGTGCTTTTTGTCATTTATCATGTAGCACAAAGCAATATTGCAGTCAGACAGAAGGAACACTTCTAAGTGTACTAAAGAACAACTCCTCCAGTTCCTTCAGATAATTTTGAATTAATCTTTTCAAACAAGTTCTCATCCTTGAAAAATTAATCAAACAAAAAGAAGTCCCTGAAAAACACACCCTGGAAATACTGTCTGCCATACACAGACAACCAGACACCTATTATATTGTCAGCTGTGGGAGCAAGGGTACACTCTCTTCCTTACCAAAAAACAGGAATACTCTTACCTTTAACGATCTGCTTGGCACAGGCATTATAAACTTGTTCCTGGGTTGTATTAGGAGGTAACACTCTGTCAAAGACATATGGCTTCCCTTGCTGAAAACAAAACAGAAATTGTTTAAGATAAAAGTGGTGTTTTTTTGTTTGTTTTAATTAACAGTTATACAGCTTCCCATTCCCACCTCCTCACCAAACAGATACCCTACAACGCAGAATTCACTTCACTGAAAAGGAAGACACTGAAAGGAACGGAAACTATAATATTCCTGTGACTAAACAGATGCCACATCTCATGTTCTCCAAAAACATCTTTTCTGTAGTCAGCAAATAAAAAGCAGCGTATGTTTTCTGTGCATTCACATCTGGGTCAGCACACTGCAG
>JAWLRI010000978.1:443263-461235 GCA_034781795.1 Crypturellus tataupa
CATCAATTGAGTGTTGACTATATTCTCCCTCTACCGGGATTTCAGGATGAACATCCATACAGATATTTGTAAAGAATGCCAGGAGTGTGTTACAGCAAAGCAGGGAAAGTCGGGGTGGGGGTTGGTTCAGACCAAAGCAGCTCGGGGCGTCACGTTCTGCTGACACGGCTGCAGCACAGCACAGCACGTGCTGCTTCAGCAGAAACGGCCTCACTTCACTTCTGTGCTAGCAAAATGCAAGTGTATTTGCATGCTGATAAAATCACAGGCTAAATGCACATTAAAAGGCAGTCCAGTCCAATATTCTGTTGCCCTGAGCCTGTATTTTATACAAAACAAAAATACCACACGCCTAAGCTTTTATTCCTCGCACCAAAACATAACAAGATGTCTTACATAAAGAGCTCTCAAATGACATTTTGAGCTTTCATTGGGGCCATTTACAGGTGCTGAACCATCTCAGTCTCACCACAGACATGGCAAACATTTAGCCACCCCTTTCCCTAGCCATCACCCTGAGAGATGCTTATCCACAAGCACACAGCGTGCAATGTCAGGTACGTGTGCTTGGGAAATCTGTGATTGCTCTTTGCAGCAAGCACAGGTTTTTCAAACACATACCACGAAGCCTAAAAACAAGCTTGAAAAGTACAAGACCTATGAGTTTAAGGCAAGAGTTTACTTCCTTACAGCTCAGTAAAATCAAGGAAGGCATTTACATTTAAAATAAGATTCCTTTACATAAGTACAGTAAGCAGGTCTTTATCCTAATCTTCCAAAGCCCATGGTATTTGCCTGCCAAGACGGGACATGGCCTCGCAGACCAGCATCGCATGGGATCCCAATGAGCAAGGGCAGCTGGATGCTCTCGGCACTAACCTCCAGCTGCTCAGCCTGCGGGCTGTCCCTGTGGTTGGTGGCCAGGTTGGGGTCGAGGAGCCACTTCCTTGACATGTTTGGATTTTGTCAGGTGGATCACAAACTTATACTCGCCTACTCCTTAAAATCTCTACTGGTGTGCAATGAATCCACCGCTACAATGCCAGGAAGCGCCCGCAACACTGCGCCTGCCACGTGCCCAGCACACAGAAAAGCAGCAATTCCAAGCGTGCAGCACAAGCCTAACTTCTGCCTCCAGATTCCTTTTTTCTGGAAAGCTGAGCATTAGCAGATAAACAAAAACATGGGAGACTGGAACAGCAGTCGATATTATCCAAGGAAAACAGCCAGTACCCCAAGCAGCCTCCTGCGCTCAGCATCTTCTGCAAAAGCAACAGATGCCGTTTGTGCCAATGCACAAAACACTTTGAAATAGAAGTTCATCCTGATCAATCCACAGGGTTTGGGCTCTTCCCCTACCTTGATGTCTCCTTGGTTTCTGACAAGCCTCTCTCACCAAAAGCACATGCACCATGAAGACCCAACAGTGCCCAAGGTTTTGTTCCAGCACAGAGAGACAGGCAGAGCAAGCATGGAGGTCATTTCTTTTTCTTCCTCACCAGTTTAGCTTTAATTAAATATCAAAATCAGGGAGATCAAGATTAATAGAATCATTCAGGAATTCAGGAATCATTCCGAATCATTTATCATTCAGTAAGGAAATAAGCATGTAAAAATAAAATGATATTTTATAAGTAAATACTAGCAATTTTATCTGTGCACCTTCCCTACACATTATTTCCCAACATTTCTTATTACATACAATATATTATCTCCTACCTAGGTCCATATTCCTTCCCACCGATGACTGCTTGCAGCCCTCCAGCGCTAACTTTGGCCCCTGCTGCCTAATGGCTGAGCTCAGTGCTCAGGTACCCCCACACGATTCCTGCTCATGTCACACCTGTGGCAGGATTCTGCTCTGGCTCTTGGATATCACAAAGAACGAAGCACACATATTGCCAAGAATTATTTTCCTAGCTCAGTGTTTACAGTTTCCCAATGAATTTACAGAACTGACATTTAAGAAGAAACATATTTGAGCCAAAGATAATTTCATAAAAAAAGTCTAAGAATAAATGCAGACACCATCAAAATTATTATCCTTACAAACAGCATCACGGAGCAAAAAGCTAGAAGCTAATACAGTCCCAATTAAAGATAAACAAAATGAGCTCCCGCTACCAAAAAATAAAAATAGAAAGTACAACCTCCCAAACGATGGCAGAGGAAAGGCTCAAGCCAGAGGGAGCAATCTATTTACCAAGCCCCAGGTACATATATTTTCTCTGGATTTCAACCTCTTCTTCCCCCTCAAAATAGGAACCTTACAGAAAGCACCGCTCTTGCATCCACCAGTCTTCAAGCAGAAGCATTCTCTTGCCCTCCAGAAAAAAGCAGCTTGTGGTCAGGGAATCATCAGTCAGTAGCTCAGGGAAGCTTTTAGTCCTTGCACAATCAAACTGCCCAACTACTTCAAATCACAGGGCTAATTTATTACTCACATGAGTTACTTGGCAAACCGCACTTATGCTGAAACTTTGTCATCATTATCCTGGCTTATTCAGGTCGAAGAGTTCTATTGATGCAGTTAAAATGAATCATCTAGAATTGACTTTAACACACCACAGAAAATACCATTGCTGGTGCATATAAAAGTGAGGATGCAGGTGATGAAGTCACATGATACGTAGGAGCTTAATTAATGGGAAATTATTTCTGAGCTACTTTTCACTACCTTAAGTACTCTTGTAGGAGATGTTTTATAAATACAGAATATAATTACAAGCAATTCAGTTTTTCAGTCAAAACCCATCCCCAGCACAGCACCGAGTTTCTTCCTTGAAAGGCAGCATACTTCCTCTCGCTAGCCTTAGTGGCAACTCATAAAATCTTTATTCCATTTGTAAGTTTTTGGAATGTTGCATCAAACATTCACAAATAGGTTAAATAGCTGCCCCTGCACTTTTGTTCTGGGGTGAGAATTTTTTTTTCCATTTTCTTCTGTCCTTTACCAGTTATAGATTCTGCAACGACACAGATTCGCTATTTTGTTGATAAAGCAAGAGAAACGAGCAGGACCTGTGTCTTTCCCCTGAAGGCCTCTCTCTTGATAGAGATAGAGAGACAGAACTGAAAAGATTAAAAACAGAGAGAAAATAAGTGCATGTTAGCAAGACAATTAAACTTGTTTACTCTTTTTCATTCATTCACTTATCCTGGCTAAGAAAGTACTACTGCCCTTTCTGCCATTTCTAACTTGCTCTATAAAATTTTCTTGCAGTAACAACTTGCACAGTGGACGAGAATTCAGAGGGCTTACAGCTGTATACATATACAACTTACATAATTACAACTGTAAGCCCTCTGTGTGTGTATATATATATATATATATATATAAATGAACTTTTTTTTTCAGAATAATCTCAATACACTACATAGGATTACAAAGTATCTCCAAGAGAAACTCCCAAATCTTGGCAATGCTCCTAAGATTCAGCTGAAAAATAAATTAAGGCAAGCACTCGTGTATAAACAGGCACTGCAGAGCAGTCTGAGTCATGAAACAGCATCTGACAGAACACAACACTACTTTTTTTTATAGCAGGCTTAATTATTGATCTGCCTTATGATTATTTCTGTAGGGTGCCGGAATTTGGCACGTGGCCAAAGTTCCATTTTTAACTTTCAGCCTCAGCAGAAGGAACCTTTCCCTCCTTGCAACAAATTCTGCTTGCAAAAGTCTTGCTTTGTGTCAGTAGGATATGAGCATCCGCAGTTTAGGAAATGAAGTTGTAGATGAAAAGGGAGCTGTTAATACCCTTCATCAATGCACTTTTAAACGCCCAGTTCTCAACGTGGCATCGGCGGGCAGCGCTCTCCCGCTCTGGTCCCGCTTACCTAACAGCTTATGTAAGAGGAGCCGTGGGCAGCGGGAGCGCTGTGGCTCCAGCACAGAGCCTCACCCACAGGGAGGTAACGCCGCTTTCCTCTGGTGCTCCACAACACATGGTATGCATCCATTTTGGTCTAAGAAATTAGAGACAACTTAAATATTTCATCTTTTCCTCACAAAATCATGTTTTAAGTAGCATAATTCATGATTACTTCAGATATGTGATAAACTACGTGTCAGCTTTATGGAACATGTATCACAGCCCATGAAGGTGTGAGACACCTGACACAGAGAGCACCAATGCGAGCAACAAGAACTCTCCAACTCGATCCCTCTTGTTTTTACGGGTGCTTGCATTGCTGTGGTACATACAATAGATCAGTATTTATTTAATTTAATATATTCTGATATAATAGATCTTTTCAGGTCCATTCAAAGCTACCTTTGTTGTCTAATAATTTTACTTCGACAAAGCGCAGACGGTTAATCAAATCTGCACTCTTTAAAATGCTACTGTCATTTCAAATGCTGACGACATTTGCATTTCAGATTCATTTCCAGGTTCTTCAGTGAATAGAAATCTGATAAAGAAGCACGCTAAAGAGACTCACTCATTTTTATTTCCAAATTTCTGTAGTTAAATCAGGCTCCAACATTTTACCAAACCTAAACTGTGCCCTTATATCAATGGACATAAGAATTCCAGGATAGGGTACAGCTTTTTCTTCATATAGAACTAATGCAAACTAATAGTGAGAAAGACAAAGAAATACCTACTTTGACAAAAAAAAAAAAAAAGAAAAAAAAAAAAAGGAGGGGCAAAAGGCACAGTGTGTGCAATTTTCCTATAAGACTGACACTCCAATAACTGAAGGCCTTTGTAATTTTAATAGCAGGGGAGAATGGAAAGAGAACAATTAATAGTCTCTTTCATAAGAAAGCCATACAAGGTAACTTCTACTCTAAAGCCATTTTCAAAGTACTATTTCAGTGTCACTTAAATAACATGATTTTTAAACACAAACAAAAATCACATAGTCAGAAAATTACTTCATATAAAAAATATCCTCAGGCAGCTAGGAGCTGCCTCAATGGAACAGGGCTCATACACAATGCTGTCCCATGGGACAGGCAGTTAGGGGAATAAGAGTGGAACCTCTCCTTACCCTGGGGTTTTATAACGCTATTTATATATGCCAAAAAGAAAAAGGAACAGAGATATTTCAAAATATGAACTGAAGCTTTTGGTTTTTTTAGTGAAGTAAAAAGCTCAAGTTGCGGACCATCAACTCTATCTCCAGAAAAAAAAAAAAAGAGATGCAATATAAAACTGTCCTAGCTCAAAACATTCCTATATCTTAATTCTGCTGTGGCAGCATTGTGTTAATCTTCACTTTGCTTAAGATATCAGTTACAGATTTATAGGGAACTAGACAGCTTAGGAGATCAGTGATGGGATTGTGAGCACTGCCAGCGGAGCTTCAAAGGCAGTTCAGGCCAGTGGGGCTCAGCGAGCTCTCCGGACTAGCAGTGCCCTCTCCTCTCCTCTAACAGCTTTCTCTTCTGTGCACTGCACAAAACTAGAGTGGAAGGGAATCAGGGAACAGATCGGTCCTGGAGTGTCCCAAGAGGATGAGTATAAATGGGCAAAAAGAAACGAAGGAGACGCTCACGTTCCCACTACCTACACGGCCCAGAGCTTGTTGTGCAGAGACAGCGCTTCACAAGGAACTACAGGGCTGTCACATTTGCAACTGCTCTATATATTAATTCAGCCTTTCTGGGATTAACCCAAAGCCATGAGTTTACTTGTGACTGAATCCTGTAGGCTCTAATGGAAAAAACTTTTATCATCAGGCTGCCCCAGCACCCTTCCAGGCAACATAATCAAGAAGTGCATGTTCAAAGCATCAGCAGGATCAATGAAGGGTAACTTCAGCCCTACTATTGGGATACTTCCCTCCACCTCTCTCCATTGCAAAATGACTGCAAAAACCAATGCGGAGCCTGGCAAGCTGCCGGGGGCTGCGGGTCAGGGGCATCCCATGCAGTGGCCATGGCCACGTGGTGCAAGGCTGTGCAAGCACTGGCTTTTATCACCCTGCCCAGCTGGAAGCAGCCGCACAGGGCGGCTGCACTGGGAGTGCATCCTAGCAACCACACCAAGAGCTGCAATTTGCATGGAGGAGCCTTCACCCAAGCTCGATGTCAAGGCAGGCAGAACAATTACCCCATCCACAAGTAACTAACGCAGGCACGTTGCTCCTGGCAACGCTCCTCTTAAACGTGGCCCGAGAGCAGCGTTCTCAAGAGCTCCCCAGCCCCGCGTAGTCATTTGATGAGCCTTGTCCATCTGCCATTTCTCTGCACCATTTCTGACCCCATGGCACCTGGAATAGAGGAGCACAGCTTTGTGCAACACGCTGCTGGTGGGAGCTGCACCAACAAAATGGATGTCTAAAAGCTAATTAAATAGAGCCAGGGAGAAAGATTGGTGTCGTCGAGGAAGGCAGGCACATATATTCTTCTGTATAGCATTTGATTCCCCTTCCAAGTCTGGCCCCTTTTTACTCTGGTAATACTTGTATTGGATTCTGTTATCATTTCTTCTGATGCTGTTCTCTTTTTGCCCAGCCTGTCATCTCCCCAGTTATGGCAGGCCTTCTCTGCAAGGCAGAGGAGGGAGCATCTATTAGGATGCCATTAGGAAAATAGAGTATTTAAGAATCTGTTTCAACTTAATCCATCAAGAGATGCTGAGATTTCATTCAAAATTCAGCCAGCAGCAATACCAAAGGGCTTTGCATTCCATATAGAGAGAACATCTATGTCAGCCTGTCCCTTAGTGAGAAATCCATCGTGACAAACTGCCTTTCCTGGACAGAGGGGTTTTGCTTAAGTTACTATACAGCCTGCAGTTCAAGCAGGTACACAAATAACATGAATAAAAATGGTACTACAGACTTAGCTGAAAACACACACATATATGCACACTCAAAAATACCTTCTTCGGAGCCTTGTAAGAACAAAGAGCTGTAGAATTGTGTTTTGAAGTGTATTGCTTGGATCTCCTTTAACAAATTTTATTATTTTAAGGGCAGAAATAGAATTTTTGATTTATAGCACTTTGATTTTACTGCAGATAAAAATGCACACAGCTTACATACAGAGCACATTTCTTCTTGCAGCATAGCTATGAGATCAGCATCCTGGCCCCTATTTCCACTAAATTGCCAACACACAGGCAGGCCTGGCTATAATTATCTGTCTGTAATTGTTAGGAGCTGCAGTGAGGCTGATCTGCTGCTGCACGCGGGTACAATCTGCTCCACCACGCTGCTCTCCGCAGTAGACTCGGGGCACAAAGGAAAGCATGTTAAGCACTTCCAGATGCAAGTGAAAGCATTCCTGCTCGTTGCTTCATCAAGAGATGAAGAGCCAAGATTTATCACACAGTCATTAAAAAACAACAACAACAACAAACCACAGCATCTACCTGTTGTATAAATCATGACTTGGATTTCTGTTTCTCTCCAGCAAAAAGGAAATGTGCACGAGACAGAAGGGCTGTCAACTAGCAGCTGGCTACTCCCTTCTCATGCTTAGCTAGAGAGGCTGAGCGCTGCACACTGCCTGCGCCCAGGGCAACAAGATGGGTTTTTAAATCAGCAGTTCTCTACTTCACTGCTTTGGTTTTGTCCAGGATCACTCATGTATCAGATGTACCAGCAGGGCAGCGATGGATGTGGTTACTGATGGCTCCCTAGGGGGCAAGGACAGATCAATAGAGGCCTCCCAATCAATCCTGGCGACAGGAGCCACCTCTTTGAGTCAAAACACTTGCTCAGAATCGAAGTATACACACAACTAGCTCCACGCTCCAACTCACTTCCTTGCAATGCAACTGAAGCAAGTTTTTAGTAGCTACCATAATGCTAAGGGTACTGCAAGAATATCTTCTTAACTTTAAAAATCCTAAAAATCCAAAAAAGCCTAAAATTTAACTCACCATACCCAGTAACAGTTAGGAGAAAAGGGAGAAGAATCTCCTTTGTACAAATGGGTGACCAGAGAACTGACCTCTTATACAGTTTGCCTAAGGACACTTACAAGTCAGATCCAGACTTCCAGCAGAAATGTTCTCTGAGCAGAACAGCTCTGTTCAGCAGAGCTGTTTAAATACAGAACAAGCCAAATGTGAAGTTTTACTAAACATAACGCATTAAGACCTGCATGAGGCTGGAAGAGTGAATTTTTCTCAGTTAAAATTCTGCATTCCCATAGCACTACCTTCACTGAAACAATACACGTGCACATCATAAAGCTAACAAAGCAGAGCTCAAATAAAGTTTTAAAAAATAAATAAAATAAAATAAAATAAAAAATAAAAGAGGAGAGCAATAGCTGAGTCTTGCTACTAGAAGGCTGCGGCAGCGATGAGGCTCTCCCTCCTCCGGGCACAGCCATCCCTCCCACCAGAAACACGAACAAAACCCCAGGCCCTGCCCAGCTCACAGGGAGGCTGCTCGGCCAGGCAGCTCCTACTTTTCACAGGATGCGTAGCCACATGGAGGGCGGCGAGTGCAGCGCTTCGCTGCGCGGAGTGAGGAGCCAGCTCTCAGTCTGCTGCATTTATATCCATTTATAACCATTTCAAATGAGCAGTCTTGAAAAATTTAGATTATAGGATGGAGACAGTGATGACTCATCCTGGCATTTGCTCCAAGGGATGGAGTTTTGCAGGAATCAGGGACATTTCCAGAAGCCATTGGGGATCCGGGGAAGGGGCTGTGGCAGGACCACACCCTTTAAGGCATCAAAGTCACATCCCGGGTCCAATGCCAAGAGAGAGGAAGAGCAGAGTGGGGCTTTCTGTTTCTCACCCTCATTCCTAGTTCTGAAATTGGCTTAAATGCTCTGCATAAAATGCCCTGCTGTACTTTATTTTCCTTCAGCTCTTAATAGAGGCATCCCACCCATCTCCATCATGGAAAGAAGGGATGTGATTCCTGCCTGGTGCACAGGGTCGTTCAACCGAAAAACGTGGCACGATGAGGATAAACTGTTTGTGCTGGCAACACGTTTGTTTGAAGTTTATGGCTAAGGCTTTTCCATAATACTTACAAAATCCGGGCTGCACATAAAGCAAGGGATAGAATAAACCCTGCATTACTGATATAAGCAAACACTTCAGGATTCATTTTAACTCTTAGAAAGAATCTTAAGATAAGTTTTAAATAATACCATCAAGTGAAAAAATAATCAAGCAAATGTGTTTATCAAATGATAGCAGAATTTTCCACTGGATATTTATAGTTGACCCAGAAAGTGGTAAGAAAATAAAAACGCACATAGATATGAGGCAATCTAAGAAGGGAAACAAATTAATAAAATTAATAGAAAATGAGTGAAGAACAGAAAGTGCAGAGGAAAAGGGGATAGTATTTTGAGACCAACAGGTCATTCTTCATAGTGGCACCATTTGCATGGTGGGAAAGTCAGTGCTGGGGTGTTAAAGAGGAATCGATTGCTGCTGCTGGAGAACAAAGGGATTGGTGTGGGTGCAGACAACTGCATCTGCAGCGTAAGTGAAACAGGTCAGCTACTAAAAGCATCAGCAGTAAAATTTGGAAGTAATACGGCTCTGGAGCGTTGCAGAAATCATTGCATTTAAGAAGGGCACACAGCATTGATCAGGTTGTCAGCAAATGCTATCAGGTACACAGCAAACAAGGTAACATTTTCCGTGCTCATTCTCGCTGAATTAGCCGCAAGCACCATTAGATGTTTTAGGAGCTAGTCCAATATCCTCATCTTCCAGATGAATTCTGTGCTGCCCTCAATAGGCTCTAGTGCCTGCAAGCACAGTGCTCGGCTACCTGCAGTACAGAGCACCTTATTCAAAAAAACCCACAACTTTCACATGTACCAATGATTTGCTCTGAAGAAATATAAGTGAGCAATATAAAATCTCAAAGCTCTCTATGGTGTATTATTACTCACAGCTCACTATTGGCCTCCATACAGAGATCCAAGCAATCCATGCAAACTAGAGTCAACAGAGACCACAAATGCAGAAAAGTCAGAGTTCTGTTAACAGCTTTGCTAAAAATATTCCCTAACCCAGTTATCTCAGTTCAGATAATAGTCTCTTGCACATTCTTCACCAAGTGAAAGAATAATTTAGCAGCTAGAGTGTTACTTGTGTGTAAGAGATGCAACTTTTCCACAGATTCCCAGGGTGGCTTTAAAAGTCAACTGGCAGCCCCTAAACTGAGGATAACAGGCAGGTCTCCCTTACACATTGGCTGCTGCATGCTCAAAAAAATGGAAAAGACTGTCACAGCAACTGCTGCCATAGATCTCTAAGACAAAAGCAGGAATATTTTGTTCAGGAATACTTGCTCAAAGTACTCATTGTGGACCAAAAGCTTACAAAAGGAAAATGTGCTTTTCAATACCACATCTTTCTCAGGCAGCAGAAATGTTTAAGAGCTTCAAAAGATGCAGTTTTTGCAGAATTTTCCTGCTCCCTGACCCTAGGATGGCCTCGTGCATGATCCAGCAGCCTCTTCCATCCATCTTTATAATGAGGTAGTAGAATAAGATTTCATGTAACAGTGAGAAGCACTTACAGAAACAAATCACTTTTTTGCAAAGACATCTAAGAAGATTACTATTAAAATATCTAAGGTCTTATCTATCTATTTCTTGAGGCAGGGAATTTTAACATTCTTGTCTTCAGTTAGAGTCCACGCATTTTGGAGGTTGTCAGAGGGGAGATACCCCTCAATTATAGGGGGGATCTGGTTACAGTCACGTGCATTTCCAGAACATTCCAGAGAAAGTCGAGATCCAAAGCTGCCTCTACTAAAGGCAGCATTATTTTAGATAAAGCCAACTTGTTTTCATTACAGGAAGCCTTTTGATAAGGGTAGAAGAGGCCATAAATATTTAGAAGTGATCTGGCTCTGTCCAGAAAATGAATAAACGTAGGAATCCATCAGAATAACGCCATAATGTCTCAGGCTACACATCTTCAGAAGACTGAAGGAACCATTTCGGGTATCCCGAGATAAGCGCTTTGTTTAAACATGCACTATTTTCACACTCCCATACTCCCCAAAACACTAAGTTTGAATAAAGGTATTTTCCCAGTTCACAGAGCCTTCCTGTGGAAAAGTACCATTATCCAATTTGTACTTTTCAGTGGATCTGGGGAGAGGAAAAACAAAACAAAACCAAATCCACACGTGCTGACGACACTGCAGTCAAGGCAGAAGCATCAATCAGTTTCTGAGCAACCCTAAGTCACTCTCTGCTTCTATAAACAGTATGAGCTCAAGCATTGCACGTCCCGGTGACTTGCAGCCCGTGTCCCCTCAGTTTGCTGCCCGCGGCCAAAGAGCGCACCCAGAAGCTCCCAGATCCCAGCCTTGCCCTGCAGCATCCTACTCTCAGGGAGTTCAGAGCAGGCCCTGCATCAGGGGTTTTTCCATACTCATTTCTTAATCCAAATGACTTGGTGAATAAGGTTTCAGAATGGCTGATACTTTGGCATGACAGCGAGTTTGAAAAGGCTGCAGCACCACAGAAGCAAGTGGAAAGGGGAAATCTAAGGGTCTGAAAGTATTTGGTAAATAATTATGTTTGGTTCTGTTCGGCTACACTAAGACACAGCATTTCAAGCTAAAAGATCTAGCAAAAGTGGACAGAACGTATCTTATATACAAGGCTTTCTTTGTTAAAATAAACACTCTTACATAGAAAAGAAGGTTTGATGGAAGCATTCATGTTAAATTTGAAATGCACTTTTGTATTCAACAACAACAAAAAGGACACAGAACGCTAATAGATGGCATTCGGATTATATATACTTCTTTCCAAAGCTGAGAACAGGTAGCTTAACACGTTTCCTCTGTTATTGCTTCCTCTTCCCATACATCTAAAATTCATTTTTCCCTTACCTTTTCCCTATCACCAAAGCAACTAGAGAGCTCAGTTTATGCACACTCAAGCTTTCAAACAAAAGAACTGGCAAATACTGGTGACACGGGATATTTAATTTTCCTTTAATATTGTCTTCCCCAGAGGGTGCAGCCCGCGTGTTGAGGACCTGCCTCACTGTGCTAGTGGGGCGACTACTGCGTTTCCTGCAGAGCTGAGGAGGGACGTGGGGCCTGCAGACACAGGAGGGACCACGGAACCAGGCATTAGAAAACAGAAATATGAAAGGGAATCATTTTAATGGTGATGACAGGAATAACAAAGACAGACAAAGATAATACTAAGGGTGTCACCAGTTCAGTTAAAAGGCAGTTTCAACAAGCATAAATTCTTTCTTCACAAATAACATTTTTGTTTTTCCAGAAATACTCTCTCCACATGCACATGCCCTGTCCCTCTCCCCTTCCTTACCCCCCCCCCCCAAAAGCTGCTGCAGAGAGTTACACTGTCAAGGGCTCCTAAGATGGAGGCTGAAACGCTAATCATTTTTAATGGTTTTTATTCTTCTGGTACAGCTGGAAGCACAAATACTGTGTGGAGAAGTGCACGCACATCATCCCCCAACAGCTTCTGTGCTGCAAAGCCAGTCTTTCGTTAGGGCAGGAATTTCAGGAGATGCAACCTCCGACTTCACCAGGGGAGCGTTCCCAGACTTCCCAAATACTTATGAATCTGTTTATACCAGACTGGCATTTCCAGAAAGGAAACCAAGCATCAGTAACTAACAGCTTCCCAGGATAAGAAAATAGCCTGCAGCAAAGTAGAAAGAGGAGAACAAGTAAATATGTTGAATATACCAGGTGGCATCTTTTGGTCTAAAACAAAGGGATTCTTTAATTCCTCAAATACCTGTTGCAAAACTTGGGAAAACTATAGGTATGTAAGACAATGATATTTCTGGGATAGCTCAGTTCTCTGCACAGAAATAAATTTACCATGTTTTATTGCCCTGTGTGTACCAAATGCCCAGGCAAGGTCAGCTTCTCCACTGAGGTGATGAATTTCTCAGGAAAGTTGTCTCCTCATCACCCACAGACTCACCCAGGTTTTGGGGCTGGATATGAGGTTGGCTCATGGAGATGCAGATATGCTTAGATTCTGAAGAAGCTTGAAAACTTTTTTGCAAGTTCTTATCAAGACAGATTTTCTCCAAAGATTTATATTATAGAAAAATGATTAACATTTTACATTACATTTGCTTTGACAGTGTATTTCTGGTAATCAGATCCAAAACCGCTTTGCTCTTTAGCGATGCTCTATAAGAATAGAACAAAAGCACCACTCAGTCAATCATCCTGTCTCTCCCGTGATTTCCATCTTGTACACAAGCCCCTGAAAATAAGTATGAAGCACAGCAGCACGACTTAGGAAAGGCTGCTCCAGGATGGCTGCCACTTTGTTTGTTCTGCAAGGTATAGAAAAGCCATCCTAAATCTGTGAAACAATCCTATATGTGTTATCCATATAAAGAGTAATGCATGATAACCCATGTTCTCTGCTCTTCCTGAGCTACTCAAAAAAGTCACCAGAAAAAATGACAGATCTGTCAGCATTGAGCTGCTGCTTCTCTAGAAACAGTGCAAGAGCAACATTGCCCAAAGGCACAGGGGAATGAGCACAGCGCATCGTGACTTGTGTTATCCACAAGGTAGGAAAGTGCAGCAGGCAAAAGGTTTTAAGCCTTTGTCAAATGGTAATCTTCCCATGTCATAAAACATGATAATCACCTCATGTCCTAACACTTTGGAAAGATAAGACTCCCACAGAGGTATGTGCTAAACTTCCATGTCTTTGGGGTCATCAGTTCCATATAGAGGTCACACTTATCTATCTCACACCAGTCCTTCAGAAAAGGTTTTCACACAAAACGTGCCTAATCTTTATCGGAATAGGAAAATTAAGCAGAGCTGAAAATCATACCAAAGATGTGTAATGACAAAGCTGGCATTAAATTCCCAGATTAACTCTTCTACTAAGAAAATACATGCTACATATCAACTGAATTCTCACATCAAGACTGCTCAGCTTATATAGTAAGGGGGAGGAGGGGGAAAAAAAAGATTTTTTTTTTCAATTGTAGAATAAACTCTGTTAGCAAAGCTTATTTTGTAGAAAATAAGCTTTGCTAGCAGAAGCTCTACCTCCATTTCATATCCTACATTGAAGTGGTACGAAGGAGAAAGCCATTTTACAAAAGGGATTTCTAGCCTACAACACGTCAAAATCCCAACCTAGGCGAGTACAGTGTCTCAAGATAGACGGATGGCTTTTGCTAGAAGCACAGCGTGCCACACCCCATTGACAAAAATACACACTTTACCATTATTAAGTACAGAGTAGATTCTTACTCTTTTACAAAGTTCACCTAGATTTAAGCTTTTTGGTAGGTCACTCTCATAGTTCAAGACCTTTAAACAAGAGTGACAACAGGCTACAGAGATCTCTGCACAGGAGCAAATTAAGAATGTAACATCTTTACAGAAGTGCAAACTGTTGATTTATCTGGGATAGATCAAATAAAACATATTCATATTCTGGGCATGGAAATAAACGAGAATTCCTGCACAAGACAGCTCTGCAAACAGCACCTATATACTGTTACCAGAAAGGTGAGACAACAAAATAAAAAACAAAGACACCCAACCCTGCTCAGACTCTACCCATCCCCTGCAAAGACAGAAACTCTCCATTTTTGCTTTATTCCTCTTCATGGAATAGGACCTTGCAGGACAGCATTTTCCTCCTTCCCCCACTCTCCCCTTTGTTTTTTTCCTTTTCCTCATACTCTGCAAATAAAACAAATCCCTGCAGGGTTGCCCACCTGCACCTCGCCGTTCTCCGCCCATTCCCATGCATCCCTCTTTTGCTAGCAAGGTGGGCAGCGAGCACGGGCCGGGGCCGTCCCGCCGCCTCGCGCAACACCAAGTGCAGCAGAGCGGCAGCCCTGAACGCTCGCTGCTCACCAGCTCCACTTTAAGGCACCCTCACATCCCACCTCAAAAAGCAAGCGACAACCAGGATGAAAAACCCTTTGATCCTCTGCCCGATAATAATGACCTTTGGTTTTGAAGCTACCTAGAAAGTTTAGGTTTAAACGCTCTTCTTGCTGTAGAATCAGTCGGCAGATAAGCCTTTTACTAAACTGCATGGAGGTGGTCGCTCTAGACCTGTCAGAGAAAGGGGATGAAAACTTGTCTCATTTAGATTTAAAATCTTCTATTTCTTGTTAATATTGGAAAAGCCTGGAAGCATTGTCCTCCCCATAAAGGTAGGTAGGAAGAAAAGCCTCCTCCTGCACAGGATCGCCCAAGGCAGGGAGCTCTTCAGCCTTTCAGTGCTCAGGAATAAACGGCCTTAGAGCTATTCCTTAGAGCTATTCCGAGGAGGAAAACAGAGGCAACAGAGGCATTTTCTGGCTTAGGAGAGCCAGCAGCTCCACCCTCTCTGACAAGATTTAATCAGTAAGTGCACAAAGAAAATGCATTTCTAGGTATGTCAGCCAAAGCAATCAATTAGAGAGTCACCTTGAGGCTGCAAAAAAACCAAAGAGATACAGAACGAACCTGCAGGCTACCAGGACTGTTAGGTAGCTCACTGCAAGAAAGAAGAAAAATATGTTTTTTTCCTCTCATTTTTGCCCCCTTTTTTGCTACATTTAAAGATGAGACACATTATAAAAGGTTTTTATATTTAAAATCTTGAAGCAGAATCACAACACACTGGGACTCGTGGAAGAGACTAGAAGGAAACATGGGAATTAGGATATTGCTTTAGGACTCTTCTGACATGAAGCGCCAAAACACGTGAACAGAGGCTTTGTAGGGATGCCTATTTACTCATGATAGAAAAGATATCTTGGAGAGAGTCAAGCTTAAGTTGTTAAGCTCCTGCTTTGGTACTTATTTTCATGAAACAGTAAGATCACTAAGCCTTGACCTTTACTTTTTTGCTGGAAGATCTGCTCAAAGCCTAGAAAAGTGTCATAGGAAATGATGGTAGAAGGTCCAGGAAAAGCACCTTCCCCACGGTCATTGGGTGGGAAGTAACTTTAGATCTCAGAAAAAATAAATAAATAAATAAATAAATAAAAAGATATTTCCTTTAAGCTTTTTTCTTTTGTGATGATAAATTTCTCTCTTTTCATTTTTTAACAGAAATCACATTAAACAGAATTTTAAACATTTCCTTTCCATTATTTCATGAAATAAAGCTGCATTGCAGTCTTCTTCCAAACGACTTAATAAAGCACAAAGGTTAATTTCTAGTCTGCTCCACATAGCATTTATAAGAACTTTTTAAGTCCAAAACACTGGCTTCCTAGATGGAAGTTTCCTCTGGTAGCATCCTCCACCAAAACCAGGATTCTTCTCCCAACATTATTTGCTTGATCTAAGCAGTAACTCCGAGTGAGTCAATACCAACAACCAGTGTTGCTTGCAACTGATGTACTGCAGTGGCAGCCACTATAGGTTAAGTTGCATCAATGTTCGTGAGCCCTGTACTCCAAATAAAGATGACAATGAATAAGTAAAGATCTTATCCTCATCTATATTTACAAAACTGCGAGTAGGTGCAAATACCTCCAAGGAACCCCAGGCGTTTTTTTTTTGTTTGTTTGTTTGTTTAAGAAAAAAAAAATGTAGTTGAGGATATTTTTCACTAATTAACACAACCAAGATGTACATTTGAGCCAGAATCTGTATTTTGCCCTATGAATGGAAGGGAAAAGCATACCCTAAGCTTCAGAACAGATTTTCAAGATGTTCTTTTATCCTAAAGGAATCCCATGTTATGATGTCTTTTTCAAGGCACCACAGTTACCATTTTCTCCAGACTTAACGAACAATGATGCATCTAAGCTACCTGCACATTCACTAAGGGGTGGGGGAAGCAAGTATTCTAAACTCTACCTTTCTGTAAAATGATTTTGTTAAAGAGATATTCAGCTGATGCCATTTAAGCTGGTTTTCACATATCTGAGGGTTTGTTTAAGGAGGAGAGATTCACCGAGACTTCATTTTTAAGCATCCAAGCACCAGTGACACAGTTACCCCTCCTTCATTTCAGGCATCTGCATCCAAAATGACAGCCTGTATTGTTGATTGTGATTGATGACAGATGGGTTCAGGTGATAAAACCTGAAGGTTACTGCAAATAAATGAAGTGTTTCCTATATAGCCAAATTAATTAAGTGAAAACAAAGAGAAATGAGTCACTTATGTCCAGAAATGACTCATTCTTTCCTTACTCATCCATAATCATTCAGCAGCTTAAAGTTTCTGCTAATTCATAGCTTTAATAATAATTCTAACTGAACACATAAGCAATAGCACATTCTTGGTGTTGTTAGATTTAAGGGCTCTGTATTGCAGTGTCAGTTGTGCAGAGCTATATGTAAAACACAGCATCAAAGCACTTGCGGTGAGGCAAGCTGGCACCTAAGTGGCCTCGGCGTGCCCAGAGCGGCACCTCCGCGTCCAACAGGAGCAGGTTTCATTCAAACTCCCCGGGAAGCTGCAGCCTCGGGAAGCACGGCGGCACCTGAGCCACACAGCCCAAAGCGCAGAGGGGTTGGGGCTAGTTGGTAAATTCAAAGCTGTCCTATGGTCAGCCCGTTCCTTTAAAGGGCGGGGGCCGCGATGACAGTTGTCCTGGTGAAGGGCGCGTTGGCCGTTTCCCGCAGACACCGGCACCTCGGAGGGAAAGGGGGGAGGGAGAGAGGGAGAAGTGCTCGGCACCCACGGCGGGAAACGGCGATGGAAGTGGGGAGGAAAGGGGGATGATGCCGCAAGGAGCCCCCTCCCCGCCGCCGAGCATGCCCAGAGCCCGGAATGACATCAGCGGCACCGCCGAGGCAGGGGGGGACGCGCACTCACCCCGATGACCACCGTCTCGTCGCCCTTGAACTTGGGGATGAACTTGTCCCCGCGGAGGATCTCGGCTTCGTTGAGGGGCCGGAAGCGGCACATCACCTTGATGCTGCACTCGGCGGGGTCCGCCATGGCGGCGGCGGGGCACTGCGCAGAACGGCTGCCGCAGCGAGCCCTCGGCGAGGCGGGCACTGCAGGCAGTCGCGCCGCTGCTAGCGGGGCATGAAGGGCCGCAGATCAGCAGGGGCGGCGGCGGCACC
>JAWLRI010000978.1:461732-510761 GCA_034781795.1 Crypturellus tataupa
CCAAAACCGCCCCCTCTCCCAACGGTTCCCTAACGGCTTCCCCGCAACGGCTGCCTTCAGCCGTTCCCTAACGGCTCCCCCCCGCTCCTAACGGCTGCCTGCAACGGCTCTCCCTGCTCCTAACGGCTCATCCAAATCTCCCCCCTCTCCCAGCGGTCCCCCTAACGGCTCCCTGCAACGGCTTCCTTCAACGGTTCCCGCCCTCCTAACGCTTCCCGTAACGGCTCTCCCCTCAAAGGGCTTCCCTCTCCCGAACGGTTCCCCCGGCGGCCCCTTCTCCCCCACACACGGCTGCCCCCTCCCTCCTAACAGCTGCCCCTGCGCCCAGCGTTCCCCTCCCTCCAGGGCTCTCCCTCCCCAACGTTCCCCCTTCCCTCAACGGTTCCAGCGCTAGGAGAATCCCTCCTTTCCCTGCAAAACCAGAGATCCTGGTTACAGGGGAGCAGGGAGAAGCACGCACAGGGAAACAAGTTAACACTACGCTCCGGTGCGCGTGTTTTTCCTGGTCTTGGCTTCATAGCGCAGCCCCACTCTTCTGCAGACATTTTGTATGCTGAACGGGCATTTTCAAACACCAAAGCAGGAACAAAGTATCTCTGAGCACAGCTTTGACCCTGTTGAATTAATGAAAAGTTTGACACACTTTAGTCTGTGAACCTTCACCTGAGAATGCAAAGTCCAGGCGCTGCCCCTCCTCTCTTTCCGAGGAGCATTTTGGCCACCTTTCTTCCTTGCCTGGTGAAAGTACCTATAAGTTACCCTCTCACCCACAACCTTCTACCAAACTTAGTTAATTTAACTGATGAGAAAGGCCTTAAATAACCTAAACTACCCTCTGTAGTCATTACCTTTCCTCTCTGCAAACTATAGTGAGATGTGTGCGAGCACCAGCGAGGTCTTCAGGAAAGCCGGAGATGTTCAAGGAGCCGCAGCCATTCCAACATCTCCTGCCCTTGCTTTCCTCCAAAGGACAGAGCTGGAGTTGCATTTAATTAGCCTCAGTCATATAATTAAGATGACAACGGTCATTTTTTTGGCATTCCTAAGGAGATTTCTCTTTGTTTTAGCCACAGTGGTTGTCCTCATTACCTGACATGGCTATGAAAAGAGCAAGCTAGTTAAAAAGATGCTCATGCCCTTCTTAAAAGTAATTACATCAAAGAGTTAGCAATGTGCAGGATGTGATAAGACATCATTATATAAAGTGATTTATTCCTGGGGATTACCAATTATCTAGCTCTTTTTAATTCTTTTTATGTTTCAAGCTTTTACCCTGAATAGCAAATTCGTAAGTCCTGACAAGCAGGGGCTTACTCATAGAAGACAATTGTTCATTTGTATTTTTCTCCAATATCAAGAGCTCATTTTGGATCAAGATAGGCAAATTTCCATTTTCTAATTAGAGTAGGTATAATCTGCAACCAATAAGAATGCACCAAAGAGCATTTTCCTTAGCAGTATTGTCACAATATTGTATTGTCAGTGTATGACAATACTGCTTTGTAACAAGCTTGCAGGGCTGAACAATATCAAAATGGAGATTCCTGGGGGGATATGATCCCATAGAAAGCCATAGATAGATAGACCTGGCGTAGGTAAAAACACCTGCCTTCTCCCCAGAGCCAAAAGAACACATTTAATTGGAATGAAACGTTAGCCAAAGGCCGAACAACAGGCAACAAAATAAACCAGGATATTTGGAGAAGCTGTTATCCAGAACTTAATGTGAACACTCCTGTGTCACCAAAGCAAGGGACTGTTAATGCTTCAGGGGAGCCCAGGTTCCACACCACTGTTCCAGGCAAAGAAGTTTGAAATGTTCCTACAGGATCTAGATAAACAACACAGCCAGCCAGGATGATTATCTGATAAATAGTATCTCCCTTGGCCAGACAGGTGTTATTTCTTTAATTATCAGGGCCACCTGCATTAGCTTCTGGTAGCTCCTCGGTGTAGGGCTTTTTTCTTTATTTCATATTCCTTATTTCATATTCCAACAATACTAGCCCTTATTTCTGGCCTTACACGTGTGTAATTCTTCCGCATACCATATCTCGTTTACTAAAATATTTACTTGCACCACTTAATGCAAGAGGTGCCGAATGCCAGGGCTTGCAGCAGAGCCAGCAGCTGATCTCATAGTCAGAACTTCTCAACTCAAGAACCGGATGTACCCCTGTAATACCACCCTTTTCAGTGACTGGATGTTTATTATCATGATTTTGTACTTCATGCTATTCTTTCTTGAACATGAAATGTTATTAGGCATTGTTATTTAATTCAATACCATATAGAGGAGTGTTATTTTACGGAGAAAAAGAAGTCCTTGAGGCATTTACCATCTGATGTAATGAAAGGCAATAAAAGGCAATGGTTAATTGAATGGATGCGAGACACTCTTTGCCTCGCAGGACCGAATTAAAATGTTGCACCATTCAGCAGCCAGACACTAAGACCAGAAGTTAAACTGAAGAATTAGCTAAAAAATAAATTGTGGATCACGATCACTATTTTAATCTCTCATTACAGCCAACCCTCCATAAGATGTTCATAAGACACAGTATTATAGGGATAATTTCCTCCTATTTATGTGCCTTGGCATGTTGATGTGTTACTTGCTTTTAATCATGGGAGAGATTTTAAAACAGGTAATAGAAAATACTTCAGAATAGCTGACAGGGTAATGCAGTTCAAAGATTTTCACTTGATTTTTGTAGGACTTTGTAGGACTTTATTTTGTAGGATTTTTGCAGGACTTAAAATCCCTTGGGATTGGGAAAAAGTTTGAGGTCAAAAATATCACTTTTATGCACACACAAAATATTGATCTGTATCTTATAATAATGTAGAAAACAAATCTTGAAGCAGAGTAATTTTTTTTTTTTTCTCAATTTAAAGTGCAATAGGACACAGGGTCCTTGTAGTAGTGCAAGCTAGTTGTTTAAAAGCAGTAACTGAAACCAAGAGAGTTTAGAGTCTCCACAGAGGGTTTAAGGTTTTGTGCTAGTTAAGCCAACAGGATCTGATCAGGGAGTGTTTGATATACGCCAGCAGGAAGTTTAAGAGCAGCCATTGGTTCTGACTTGCAGAACACTTCAGTGTATGCTTACTTCAAATATGTATCCGAGCATGTTAAGGTCATTCAGTTCATTAAGTTCTCAATATACATGACTGTTTATGCAGCTGTAAAAAAAAAGAAAAAAACCTCTTTACTTAAAAAATCTTTATCATTTTGTACAACCCCCCAAATGTTTGTTAACTGATTATTCAATGCTCAAATGGTATCTTAAGTAATCCACATAATATGGTTATAATGTGGAAAAATACCTATTCTGATTAATTTGCCTTATTTGTCTTAACTACTGGAAGTTATAGGCGATCATGCAATCCTTTCCTGCCCTTCACCCTAAAAACATCCACCGACCCTCCATACCTCCAATTCCGTTATGAGGGAGAGCAAGGTGCCCCTTATCCTCAAGCCCAAACCCACAAAGCTTCGTGCAGGAAGGTGAGGAAAGATCCCTCCACCCTCCCAGGTGGGTGATGCCATCTCCTGGTGTCACTTCCCAACTGTTGATTTAAGGAACACAATGACTGGTCTGCTCGGATCATCATCAGGGAGCTGGGAACGATGCCAGTTTAAGCATCACCCTGTTCCCAGGGCAGCGTGCTCATTTCGGAGCGCTCCCCAGAGCGGCCAGAGCCAGTGAGACGGAGCAGGGCACACGGGACACACTGGAGCCACCGGTGTCGCCCCTGCCCAAATGCAGCCCCTGGGGGTTTGCAGGCACTGTGAACTGTGTCTGGCTGGCTGAGCTGATCACCTGGTGCCCTGGTGTTTTGCTCCTGCTGCCCTTGGGGGAGTTTAGCCACTGACCTGCACAGATCTACCGAGTTTCTAAAACACCCTGCTGAGGAGTTACACCAGTGTGTACCATAAATCATATATATGATACGGAACCGCAGGCAGCTTCGTGTGCTGGAGCCCTGTGGCGCTGACCACATACTGCTGTCACACAGGAGGGTTCAGGCTGATGCATCCACCTCTTGTTACGTTTTTCTCTTACTACTCTGCTACACAGTCTTAGCTAACTGCCTCCCTCCTTCATTTACCCCTTTCTCTCCAATTCATCTTTCCACTTTATCCTCCCTCTCTGTGTTCGCACTAGACGAAATTCAGCACGTAAGGGATTCTGAGCTCTCACCTCCTCCCACCTGCGCTCCCACTTGCTCCCGACAGAGGGATGCTCCTCTGCGCGTTCCGTATTGTGCCAACAGGGACCAGCACTCTGGACGCTCTGGGGCAGAAACGCAGAAGAGAGACTGGAAGGATCCGAGTTATTCATCCTCTCCCACCCAAACAAAGGGCAAACTGAGGAATGTGCAGGAAGCAGCTGAGTGATAACCCAGTTTCCAAATTTTGCTCCAGCTCCAGACGCGTTCTCTTTGTTCTTCCATTGGGATTATTTTTAAATCTTAGTTACAGTGTGGTATGGCTAAATTCACAGCACAATTGCAACCATTTTGGGTGCTCTTTGTTACTGAAATTAAAAAGCCCCAGACCACACACACAAAAATTCTGCATTTTAAGATACTCTAGGGAACCACCAAGCAAGCAAAAATGATTGAAGGTCCCAAATTTGAAGCTCCCTTTTCCGCCTGGGCAAGAGGACAACCTGTTCTGTGTGCAAGAACACCACATTCTCACACTAAAGAATGTCATTTTGGGATAGCAGGCATCTTTGCGGCAGGATAGTAGTTAGGCTCCTGAGGCTTCTCTATCTGTTCCCTTAGGGTCAGTGAGGAAGCAGAGACAATTATCTTACATTAACAAAAGTCATCTGAATTCAGCTGAATTTGGAAGTCCCTCCCTTGAGAAAGCTGCACTCATCAGGACAGTGCAACACCCAAGTACTAGTTAAGCCAGGTGCTTAAAAGACATAATAAAACATGAATAACTATTGCAGCCAGCTCGAAATGGGTCAAGTATTTTAGCCAACGGGCTTTGTTACCAAGCAGAAATGAAATCAATATTGTATTCTCTTAGGACTATCTTTGCATTCTCCTACTGGGTATTCAAACAAAGCTTTAAGTGAAATTCACTGAAATGTATCTCCACTTCATACAAACCTGCTCTTCTCATATACCTTTGCCATTGGTCTACATGTGAAATGCTGCCACTGAACACATTTGAATAGGTCAGTAGAGTGGTCAGGGTTTGGAGGCTCTTTCCCACCCCAATCCATGGAGCCTGCCAGAACGTAACAAGGTTATCTATAGCGGGAACACATAGGGGAGCAACAGACTCAGAAGAAGAATCCCAGCCACAACAGCTGGAGCAGGATGTGCTGGGAAGCAGGTCAGACCCTGCTGTGAATGATGCTGTCCCCCATCTACTACAAGTCCCATCTCCTGCTGCAGAGTGTAACTTGGTTTCAGGTAATGCTGCCCTCACCCTGAAGCTGCCCGTCCTTGTCCAAGATACCAGCTTCAAACCGGCTGCTGGGAACAGCACAGCCAACACATCCCTCTCCGTGTAACTGCTCCCGGCGCTTCCCTGCTGAATTAAGGTGCCCCAGGCTGGACTTGGCCCATCTCCTACAGAAGGCGCTGGTTAGATCAGCTGTGAAATGTAAACACAGGGACCCCAACAGCCAAATCAGTATTTCCTGTCAGCGCCGCTGCCTCGCAGGAAACATTTCTCATCCAGTTAGGGATGTCTCTCCTTTTCCTTCTTTCCCAAGTAGCAGTTCCTGTAAAGATGTGCTCAGCTGGGTTTCTCAGACAGCTACATTATCCTCCATCCGTCTAAGACATTCCAGAACCTAAAAAGAGAAGAAATAAGTAAGTTTTGAAACTCTCCCTCCAGGTCAAATCCAGGTGGTCTGTGGTGATAGTCATCTACAAGGGACTTTGAGACAGCAGAGGCAAATGGACCACCAGAGTCTTGTTTCTGTAAACAGAATAGAACATTATTTAGATGTTTCAAGATGTAAAGAGTCCTATATCAGAATCTGAAGCACTATTTTTTTTCCCAAACTTTTCATACTATCATGCTGTTAAAATCTGCTTTTGTGGTAATGTAGGAAGAAATGAGGAAAAAGGAAAAACAAAACACACAGCAGAAACCTTTTCCTCACTGCAGGTTGGTTCCAGAAAAGTCCTCTCAGTTTCGCGAGATTCAGCCAAGGGCTGAAAACTTCTCTCAGGAAAAGACCAAAATTCTCTCAAGGGACAAGAGCAGCCCCGAAGGTTTGCAGCGTTTCTGTGCAGGGCCTGGCCTCACTCTGGAGCATTGCACCTTCCTCCCATGCCAGGACGGCCAGCACTTTCAAAGAATGTGAATAAATCACAAGTTTCTACAGTCCTCAACATTTAAAAGACAACTCTGCACGTGACACTCAGAACCATTGTACATTAATTGCTTTCAAAAATCTTAACTGAGTATTCCCAAGTATTCAATAAAACAAGAATCACTACTCAAATAATAAATTATCATAGACATGCACTTATTTCTGCATTTCCTTATTTGAACTAAGAGCATCAGATCCTCGATACACACTTTTTATACACTAAAGCAAACCAACTCAGTCATTGGCTTTCCTTACTATTTCAGGACCAACCAAAAGTAAGAGAGTTTCTAAAAAAGAATCGTTGTTCTTTTTGTAAAAGATTTCTAAGGACTTTACTATTACTCATGACTCCTTTTCTGGCACTTGAGGCAGAAAATTAATTTATTGCTAGAAATCCTTAAGAAGAGAATTACAGCTTACTTTACAGGAAAGCTACATTATTACTAATCCTTTTAAGTGAAACACATTCAACATATGGCACACTTACCATATAGCCTTTGGAGTTGAAAAAGAAATCCTTCTCTCCACCTTGACATTTTTCCACCATACATTACAAATTAGAAGCTCTAGCTAAAGGCTTTTATAGTAATTAAATGAGGATTAGACTATTAAAAAGTCACATGGCAAATTTAGAGACACTTCCAGTCCAATTTAGCATGAAATGTAACCAGACTTGTGGAGAAGAGTCTGTTCTGTAGAGCTCAATAGCTGTACTGTAATAAATGTCCAGCTTTCAATTTTCAGAAGAAATTACTTCATATTTTTGTTAAACAGTAACCAGATTTGGGACTTAGATTGCAGAGAGAAGCAAGGTTATTTCTGTACATTAAAGATAACCTTATTTTTCCTTTTTTTTTTTTTTTTTTTTTTTTTAGTGTTTTGGAAGAGATCTGCATCCAAGAAGTTGCTTCTTAGTTCACACTACATAAATCATACATCCATTCACAGAAATAAATTGAGTTCTACAAAAAAAATCTCAAACATGAGAAGATCACATACCAATAAAGCAGGTATCAGAGAGTGGTTATTCTGATAGGACCCGATGCAGGAAGAGTGGTGAATAGGCCCAGATGCCTCCTCCCCTAATGCTGACAACCAAAATCCCACCATGACACCTTCTCCATCAAGGGTCTCCTTAATTATCCCCAAGAGATATAACCAAATACCATCTCCCCGTATTCATAAAACAAGTTAAAACACGTTGTTCAGCTGACTGGCTGGCAAGTTCTAAGTATTTCTTTACAAGTGCTTAACTGTCAAAACATACAACTTTCTGAACATAAAATAGCATTTATACAAAACAGATTAATATATATATTTTAATATATATATATATACACACAGCTAAGAGCAGCAATATGCTGATGGCACAACACATAGCCAAACAATACCACTTCTGTATTAAAAAATGCAGTTTTTAGATGCTCTCAGGATGCAAAACCAACCCATATTACCAACCCCAGTCCAACTAAAATTCACCACCAGAGCAGAGCTTGTGCTGTGCTTATGTCACCTCTTGGTAAGACGTTATTCAGTTGGCTTCAAATCTCAGAAATTTATATGTAAAATATTTTTGAAAGGAGAAAGAATTCATCTGTATGTTTTGCTTTGTACTTAACCCACATAACTGACCTGAGGCTGAGCAACAAGACACCCCTACGTAACTGCAGGAAGTAAATTTTCCAACTGAGAGGAGCTGCAGACAAATCCTGTGGAAAGCGCCCAGCTGCCTGGATCCTTGCAGGCGCCCTTTCTGCAGCATGTGATGCCTCCCAATCTGCATTTTGTAACACCTGGAGAAGGTGCCTGGCTCCTAGGGATTGGACTAAGTGCTGTCCAGAGGTCCCTTCCAACCTTGGCTAAAAACATAAAAAAAAAAATAAAAAAAAAAAAAAAAAAAAAAAAAAAAAAAAAAAAAACCTGCTAAAAGCCCCTGAAATGTGCCCTCAGATCGCTTGCACATTGTGAAATAAACACATATGCAACATGCCCGTGTTTTGATATGTATTTTTATTTCCCTGCAGTTTTCACTTATCAAGAACAAGTAACAGGGAAAGTTGTCTGAACTAGTGCATAAACAAACATTCTGAAACACCACTACACGTATCTAATTTACAAGAACCGTATAAAAAAAGTCACTAAAACACTACACTACGAAGGTGTCCAACGCTTACAGTCAGACTTTTTCCAACCCGTTACTTGCCTTGTAGCCACAGGAAAACTCTCCAAAATTGAAAAGACAATCTTGCCACAACCCTCCCTCCCCCCCACCACCTGGGATGGCTCGATATCTAGACATCCAATAATTATTGCAATGATATATAATGCAATACATACCTGGTAAAATATCCTTTATGTGGTGTGTTACAGTTTTAAAGCCGGTTAAAATATGCAGTCTCCGGATAAAATGTAATCAGTTGAAAATTTTCTCATATCTGCACAATTTAATATGTGCTAGATGCATAATTTTCCTAGACAGTTTTTTTGCCTGTGTAATTATTTTTTATAAATTGGTATTATAAATAGAAATATACATTCAAAATATATGGAAAAGTGAGTTACTACATTAAATTTGCATGTATCGATCCATCCCTTTCCCCTGCACAGTAATAGAAAATACTATTTTGCCTTGAACTTCATATTTGACAGTGAAATGCCACTAAAGTATTTACCAAAAAGTCCATCTAGTCAAATTGTGAAACAAAATGAACCAAGTGAAAACTTTACATTTCCTTTAGAAAAAAATTACAAGAATTTTGTTTCCTAGCTATGAATCTTTAACTTTTCTTTTTAGACACAAAGTTGGATTTATTTGTACAAGATACAAAATGTAAACATGGCAAAATAAATAGTTAAAACAAGTGATGCAGGATCCCATTTCATGCTCATGATCCCATTAAAGAATTATTTTTTTAATCCATTCAGTTGCAAATTCAAGTGCAAAAGCATGATGATGAATATCTACTATTCAAGTAACAGAAATAATATTGATGATACAAATAAACTATTTTACAAGGTAGTGATTTTCCCAATTTTACAAAATTTACATTATATATCGACTTAATATACGATATAATGATAGTCCATTTAGGTCCATTATAGTTCTCTGTGATCCACAGAGTGCTGTATTTTGCATTCAGTTGGAATATAAATGACTACACCGTTAGCACAGGTTGAGACACTGGTTTGAGGTTATGTCACTTCCATTGCTACTGTTGTCTCTGCTATGCCATTTAAACCCAGTCGTTCTGGTTCATGGTTCTCTCTGCAATGAAACAAACAAAAAACCCCAATAATTACAAGTAGAGCATTAATATTTCCTTATGCAAGTTCAGTTATTTCTTATAGACGTTTTATGTTTCTACAAAGCTGTTACCAAGATCAAGGACAAAATCTTAACATATACGATGAACTGCCAGAAATAGAATTTTCTCTTTAAAACTAAATACTGGCATTTAAGAACTATTTTTCCTCCAGGAGGATTGCCATCCTTCCTATAAAATTATTAATAAAGATAGTCCATTTTTGTTGCACTTTTCTTATCAGCTTAAGTTATGGGTAAGAGAACTAAAAAGTCTTCTTAGAAGAGCAAAGACAAGAAATGCTTCAATGACTCAGTATCAATTATCAATTATTCTGCTGGTGAGCAAAACTTTGCTCTAGCATGATTGTTTTTCAGTTCTGTTTCTCACTTTTTCTCAGTTTGTCACTGCTTTTCTCTGTGCACAAGCATAAGACTTAGCTAGGAGGAAGGCACTTCTTTAAACAGTGACTTGAAAGTCTGACCTAAGGGAAATAAAAGCTAATAGCACTAACGATACAAAGGCTGTTTCAAGGTGTGATTGCCGTTTTAAAAATACCTTTTCCCCAGTGTACATAGAGACTAAGTGAGCCATACAATTTTTCACCTCAAAACCCCTTTTCGATGACTCAAAAAAAAAAAAAAAAAAAAAAAAATCGGTATGAAACAGTCAGTAGGTCACACTGACTGATGTCTTTTTTCTACTTTTCTAATTCATAAACAAACGCAACTTACATGACTTAATATAGACCTTTAAAACAAAACCCAAATACTTCAATTTTCAGATAGCATTATGCAAGTGTTGTCCTGTGTAATATTCATTAAGTATCCTGAAATGATAGTGCCCCAGCTGGTCAAAGGGAATAAACATAAAAATCGTCACTGGACACGTGCCAGGCTGTATCTTGGGCTGTGTCCCCAGCACTCTGTCGAGAACATTCGCACAGCTTGAGAGCACCTCCTGGAAAGTGTCCCAGGGCAGCAGACAAAGAAAAGCAGTTAGAAAGGTAGCCAATTTAAACAAAAGTGAAATTTACAAAAAGGAGCATGTCCAATGTAAACTTAAGTGATTTAGATTCTCATCGACATAAAGACATCAGGGTGTGAGCTCTCACGGTTCCTCACAGCCATGCTGAAGATGAGGACACATAGCTTTATGCTTTTGTGCGGGCAATTATTAGAAATTGCCTGTACAAAAGAGATCACAAATCTCTTAGAACACGCTTCAATTCAGCACTCTGCTGTGGACACAGTTGTGCCTATGGAGGCATTTGCACTACGTAAAGGTGACGTGAGCTGTGGTGCAGTGTGGCCCTTACCTTGCTATACTGCTGATGGCACTGCTCGGAGTCACCTTTGGCACTCTGTCCATACTGGCAGCAACTGTGGCGAGTTTTAAGGCTGTTGGCGATGGTGCTGAAGTCCTTGTGTTGATATGCACATTGACTGGAGACACAACACTGACGTTGTTGAGATGCACAGCGTTGGTTAGGCAAGAATTGTTCATGGGCAGCGGCTGAGGGCTGCTTGTGCACAATGCTGGGATCAAGTGGTTTGTGGTGGTGTGGCCGACTGTCCTTACAAGCTGCACAGTTGAAATCCCTGGGCTGGATGATAAAGCCATGTTGGTGGAGTACAAAGTTCTAGAGGTTCCTGTTACAAAACAAATGTGTCGCCAATTAAAAAAACACTGGTACTCAATCCCAAAGTAAAAGTTTCCCCTCAAGGCTAATGCTTTAATTACACGTTGGTGGAACAGTGCAAGAATCTGCTTTTTATACTCAATAATGTGAAATTCTAAAACCATTTCCAGTCAACTCCAGATCTATTTCATAGTTTTTCCATTCACAAAAACAGCAGAAACAAATTGCTACTGTATCACAGAGAACATCTGTACTGTCCAAGTTTTTGCACCTCATTTTAGGGGCCCAAAAGGGGCAGCATTTCCCAAAAAAGGGATTCTGACAGAATTCTAAGACGTCCTTCTATTTGAGATGGCCATAGCTACCTATCCCACATCATTCCCACTTGGAACAGTCTAATTTTACATGCCTAATATTGCAGGGGTTTCATCAGCCATAAACCTGTGTGCCAGGTACCACAGTGGCAGACTGATGTGTCTTTGCCTAATTTTGTACCCCTCAAACTGGCACCCTCTCAGACAAAAGAAGTTTTCTTTTTCTTTCCTGGCACTGTAGAATTACTGCAGAATACTGATTTTGCACACCTGTATTCTGCCCTCCTCTCCATTACTTTAGCATTAAAATGCCATGACCTTCATTAGCTGTTGGACACCACATTACTGCAAAAACCTCTTACAGCAGTGGGATTCCAAACACATGTCTCACTAAGAGGCAGCTCCTCGAAGCTGCACGACACAGCTGCACTACACTCTGATGAGGGTCATACAGCGCTGTGTGAGCAGAGGGCAAAAAATGCCCATGTGCATTCTTTTACTCTCATCTGGGAAGCATTTAAATGCAACAAGATCTAATACTGAGTGCGGTTCTTGCAATACTGCTTTATTGATTTTTGGTAACTTTTCTATTTGTCTTTCAGATAATGAAAAGGATTTTTAAAGTATCTTTAAAAACTGATGCTGTTTTAAGTGCACATTCACACTGATTCTAACATTGCCTACATTTTTGATTTACCAAGAGTAAAATGCAGCATTTCTGAAACCAAACACGACCTGCTGCCACTTAAAGGACACTCACCTGAAGGCTGGACCACGCCGTTGACGCTGCTGTGGACGCTGCCCTGCTCCTTGGGCGCCTCTGCACGCGGAGGCGCCGGCGCGCTCACCACGGCTGACGCGGCGAAGTGGGCGCTGGCTGAGTCCAGCGTTTTAGACAGGCAGTCGGAGGAGCTGGAGCCCTGCCGGGACGGGGACGGCACAAAACACCGCGGAGGGATCAATACTCCACAAGGCTAACGGATATGTCAAAACATAACACACATTTCTGCACAGGAAGGGAAAGGAATAAACAATCCAAGGCGCTCTTTTGCCCCTTGGAAACTACCAACTTTTCACACCCATTCACATTTTAGCTCATAGCAGGGAATGCTACTTCATGAAGTAGTTTCAACAAACAAATTTTCTTCAGAACACATCCACATAGGAGGGTAAGGAGTGTGAAAAGAGTCTGTATTTAACAGAGCATTGACTAACCCTGTGGACACTGCTAGCATTGGAGTAGAGTAAGAGAATTCCTGTTTTAATATATAAACCATACCTCCAAATAAAAAAAAAAAAAAAAAAAAAAGAAAAAAAAGGTTTGATTTTGAAGCTTAAAATTTTAACTCCTCCAGCAAAAGAAAAAAAGGGAAGTATTCAGAGTGTTCAGAGTACACATTACCTTTCAGGTACTATACATCAAACAGCAAAACAAAAAACACCTTGCCCTAAGCCCATCTATATTGCCCTATGCCTATCCTAAAATTCAATGTATTTATTGAAGAGCTACATTTAGCTTGTAATAGAGCTGACGAGCACAATAAGCAGAAGGGAAGGGAGCATCTATTCAAGGAGTAGAGAGGAGGATACAAACACCCTTTAAGGGCGCCTTACCTGTGCTTTTGGATGTGTCTGTTGCGAGGAATGCTGCGATTGCTGCTTCTGCTGAAGCTGAGCCAGCTGTTGCCTCTGCATTTGAGCTAACTGCTGTTGATGTGTCTGAAACTGTTCCTCCGTGATACCCCCCGTTACTGTGGAAAAAGAAAACCACCCCAGGGTTAGATGTTTTTGTCTTGAGCAGACTCATTTAAAAAGGCAACTATGGCTATGTCCGTCCTTTCTGTTATTACATGTCAAATGAAGCTCTACCACAGCCAAATCAACCTGGTAACATCCTTCACAAAGCACTACTTATTCAAGAGAAAAAGGTGACCTGTTCCTGAAAAAGTGAAAAAGGAAATTGCAGGGGAGGAAGAAGCTGCTACACTGAGTTCAGCCAGGTTTCTTCTCTGGTTCCCACACTTCTGTATGTACTAGTGTAAATGGAGCACCAGTCAATGCATTTAACTAGTAAACACATACATAACAATACTATATACTAATCCTCACTTGAAAGGGAGAGAAATTTATACACAATGGCAAAACCAACCTTCAGATCTAAAACATAATACATTTGCAAATAATACAAAGCATTGCTTATGCTCTCAAATCTAGGCTGACCCTCAACTTAAAACTTAAAGCATAAAAAAAAAGACCAAAATCCAACAATAAAAAAATAGAACTACCAAACGAAACCAAAGCACCATGAAGTTTCACCTCAACAGCATTTTCTACTCCCTTAAACCTTCCTTTTTATAAATGAAGTATGAGCTCAGGAGTGCCTTAAGGAATTTGTCCATCTGTGTGAACTTTTGCTTGCAAGCCCAGTAGTATCAAACTCCCAGAATTGAAGGATGAAGCAAGAAAAGTTGTTTTCAGTTCCAATTTTTACAAGAAACAGCACATATGGAAATCAAAAACACTGTCAAATCTTCGACGCTAAGCCAGAGTTTTGTGCAACCTGTGCTAATCTGAGAACAAAGTTTTTGCGAGCAAGAAACTTCACTTTTCAAAGATTCTCATTTTCCCCAAATACTCCCATTCCCAATATATTTTAGCATTTTATTTTGAACTACATTTTTCAAAGATGAAGTTGCCATTCATCTCCAATCTCCATATTCTGCAAGGAAACCATCTTATCAACAGACACCAAGGTAACCCTCAAGGACAAGTCGTCTTGTCTCAGAGCCTGTTTGAATTCCACCCAGTTCAGCTCCTACTCCCTGATGAATATTCAGCAGTCAGACTGAATTCAACTTTACCCCCATCGAACAGCACATGTTTATTATTACATTTAAGTATCATTTGCTTCTGTCAGGGTAACAACTGCAGAGTCCTACATGAGATTAACTTCTAGCAGCCCATATCCAAGGCCTTTAAAGTCACTGTTAAATGCAAGAGTTTTAATGCTTTGGCAAAAGGCTCTTTTCACCAAACCTGTAGTTTCCAAATTCAAGATCTTCCTAGTAGCATTTTGGTATAGTTAGACAACAGGAAAACATAAAAAGTCAATGTGAAATTAATCATCTTTTAGTCTGCACTCCCAGGTAGCTTTGGTTTAGATGTCACTTCTCTTAGGAATGAAGGCTTTAATCAAAGATCATCTCTTCAGGCTGCCCCCAAATAATCCAATTCAATCATCTAATTACCTCTACACTGTTCTTCACTCTAGGAAAAAAAAAAAAATACTTCTACAAAAGGCCAAAGCCTAAGCCATAAGCAAAGGTTTCCAACTGAGCTGCTAGCCATGTGCTGTAGGTCTCTTCTACATGGAGGTGGACAGGGTGACTAAACCCCCGGCAATGGCAGTCAAAGCAGAGAGCAAGCTGAATACAACATACCATGGCACCATGTGGTGGCTGTTACATTTTTTGCCTGAAACCTGCCTCTCTATCTTCAGCCCCTCAAGTCCCCAGAGCTGCATGTGACATTCACCCCAGGAATTAGGCAAACCAGTGAAGAACTAGCTTGCTGCCATAAGCTGTACCACCTACCAAACTCCTGGTAACATCTCTCTCCACCACTCACACTAATATCTGCTGTATCCCCATGTTTTATGTGACTGTAGGACCCTTCCACGGGTGTCCTTCCCAAGGAGATCCCAACCTGCTTGCCCAGATATAATGCACAAGGCTACAAAAAAGCTTCCACAAGTGCCCAGATTCTGATGCCTGCTGGTGCTTGGTAATATATATCTTCTGGCAGCTCCCCAATTAGTCACTATTTAAAGCACTATGCACTCTTTCATCAGGATAAAAAAGTAACCTTGTTAAAAATTGTGTAATTAAAAGCTCCTAATACAAGAAGCAAGTAAGATTGCCCCTAAGCTTTTTTTTGTGGGAGGTTTTATTCCAACTTTAGAGTAGTTTCTATACTGAAATCACACACACTCAAAATGAGTACCTACAGGTATCAGAGCAGTAGCGCATAGATTTTATACTCGTGAAGATGCTGCAAGGTTGTTCCCTCGCCCTTATAAAGCTACCTCTCTCTCACTTGCTGTCTTGCTCATCTGGAGCAATCGTTTTATAAGCCAAAAGGTAAAAGACATCTGGGGTTGCTGTAAAGAGTTACAGATCACCTTTAAAAGGACAAAAAAAAAAAAAAAAAAAAAAAAAAAAAAAAAAACTATCAATCCATGGCTGCTGATTTTAGGACAATGCTTACAGCACACACAGCAAGATCTGACTTCCACTTGCCTTTGACTTTACCATGTGCCCTAGCTAAGTGCTCAGCTGTGGCTGACACCACAGTTCTAGTGCGAGAAGATACAGAAACAAATAGAGAATAATTACCCCTACCCCAGGGTAAACAGCAAAAGCGTTATGCTTTTTCAATTATAACGTTTACAGCGGTCCAAGATATAGCCCACGAAAGTCCCATCATATATTTATCAAAATGGAGTCTGATGAATAGTAGCATCTATTAGGGTTATGCTGTATCACCTGACTCTGCCCATTCCTGTAGGATAACTCAGTAAATCCGTGCCTTCATCCTTCCCCCAGCCCCTTGGCCCGTCAGTGTGGAGCATAGATTAGGCAAGACACTGCACCCCACGGGTGCAAACACTTGGTTTCCTCGCGGCAAGGAACCTCCACAGGATAGGTCACCGCGCACTATGCCTGATGAGCAATTCCTGCCTCGAGAGCCTTAACTGGGGTCAAACGCCAGCTGAAAAGCTGCTCTCCCACCTGTAGGCATTGGAGATAGCTGCTTCAGAGACAGCGTTCGGCAAAAGTCAGAGGCTGACTCCACATTGCTATTTTAAAGATCCTGAACACTGGCAGTTTCACAGCAGACTTCAGATGCTAGTTATGCTACGGTGCAGAACACCTCGACGCTTCCGGGACAGAGGTTCAACGCTTGTGCTACCAGATGGCAACACATCATATGATCCACTTAAGAGAACTGCATCAGGAAAGATTAGAAACAAGGAATGCAGGGAAGAACGGTGTTAAAGTGCCACAGCAAGTCCCCAGAGAAGCTCAACTTAGTCCTCTTCTCTCCAGATGTCCAAGGCGATTTGGGACAAGACTGAGAAGTCACTTGGATGAGCAAAACTAGGATTCAGAGTAAATTTGGAGCACCATTTTTGAATCTTTACGCTGCGATTAGTAGATACAACAGTCATTTAAGTCAAAAAGCCACCAAGCCCTTAGCTCTGAATTAACAGGAGAGCAAGTCAGCTTCAAACCAAATGCCACGTTAGACAAGTGCTATCAACCCTACCACTTCCTGAGTAGCATCCTGGGCCTAAAAGCTACGGTACCAGAAATGGAAAGAGCACATGAGAAATTTCACAGAAGGTACACCAAAATTCTCATCAGAACAGGCAGGAGCCACAAATACTGGCTTCCAATTCCTTCAGGCCTGCTCAGCATGTTTACTAACTCAGTACTGAGATATTTTGAGAAAGCAAAGAAACAAAACCTCGCAGAACTTCTCCCATCAAAGCAGAACAAAAACCATTCTGCTTTGCTTTTGCATTTATAAAAAGCATTCTTTTCTCAAATGAGGTTAGACCAATGAATGTCTTCACAACTTGGAGCTTATATGTATCAGAAATCCATAAATACAAGCAAAACCTCTGTGTTATTCAACACAACTCCTGTCACTTTATCAAGGTTGAATACCTTAAGCTGAAATTATAACAGGCGGAGCAGACTGTTTATGCAAAAAAAAATCCACATTTTAGAGGAAAATCAAAAATAATTAGCTTGTATCTTAGGACAACTTCGCACATCAATTACTGAAGATGTTACCAGACCAGACCCAAGGAAAGCACTGGAATTTAATAATTTAAATTCCGTATAAATTCAAATCCTTGCCTACCTGATATGCCATTCTTGCTGGTGTTCAATAAAGCTACAGATGCTGCAGAAACTCTTTTATTATTCACAGTCTGCCCTGGTTTCCTTGAGGTACATTCTTCGCTATCACTGTCCTGGAGATTTAGTAGCCTTGGCTGAAAACACTGTAGTCGACATGATCTGATATTGCTTAGTATTTCAGAAAGGGACAGTCTGTTTTCACAATGTTTATTGGAAGTATTGGTCCGTGAAAAATTAGAAGAAAAGTCTAAAGTCTGGGAAGAGCTTGAAGAACCACTCAGCATTTCTGGGTCAATCTGTCTCAAGACAGGATCATGCTCTGTAGATATTCGGTCCATTAAAACCCTGAATCAAGTGGACAGAAGAAAAAATAAAATTCAATTAACTCTAAATACCCTTACACTTTGAAAGGAACAGAAAGTAAAAATAATGCAGCTTTACCTTCCACCCCTGCCAACTCGTCTTCTTGCAAATCCTATACATCTCCTTGGAATTGTAAGGGTTGTAAGGCAATGCCTGAACCTCAGCTTGTCCAAGTCTGCCAATTCTGAATTTTCATATGAAGAGTTAGCTTGGTCCAAACGAGGCTGAGGAGAAAAAAAGCAATTTGTATTAATACGGAGTCTATACTTTGGCCAAGCAAGACTATTCACACTAAGTGATTTAATAGGTTCAATCTATGTTATAGTTCTAAACATGCTCAAAATAAACAAGTATCTCATATCATAAGATAACTTGGAATTTTTGTGGAAAAAAAATAAGGTATGAATTTGTGCTGCAAAATATCCTTTTCACTTGATTACACATAAGACAAAACAAAAAATATAAAACATTGCAACCAAAATGCAAGGCAGAATTAATTCAGTCTACTAATAAGCACATAAAACTGCCCTACTCAAACAGATAGAGCCTGGTATCTTTCGGCTGATAATAGTTGGTTTGGTCATTTAACAAAAACTACAAAATACACGGCCTATGGAACGATCCTCTCCTTGTTCCAGGCTCAGAGCTTTGGGCTGCTTGCAGCCTAGGGCTCTCTGCAGCATGGGCTACGGTCCTGACCATGCTGCAGCCTCGGCCCAGTCTGTGGGAAACAGCCTGTGCCCTTCAGCAAGGGGCAGCGCTGCATGAAGTTTTGTTTTTAATAAAAAGTTTATGAAAAACCGATTGTCAAAAGGTAACAGAAGTCCATTTTAATGACCTTTGCACTGGTACAGAGCAGTCAATTACAAGACCTCGAGAATGCATTTGCCAGTGTATAGCTACATAGCTACTTTAGGGAGTTTTCTTTAGTCCACGAAAACTCAGAACTGCATAATCTTTACAGATGAAAATGCTGCGTACAATCTGAGATGCTTTACAGTATTAAATATTAATATCAATTTTCATGAAGTTAAACATGTATAACAACAGTAATACTACAGTTTAAAGAGTTAAACAATTAAAATACAAATAATTTCAGAGAAAAAAAAAAAAAAAAAACAACAAAACCCAAAGAATTGTCAAAACACTCAATTCCATATCAACTAGCATCTTAAAGAATCCACTGCTAAGTCTCCAAAAGAGAATACTGTAACAATATATGTTTGAAGAAATCTAGTAGTAGAGCAGAAACACATACTATAATCAGGTTATCTACAAAGTGTTTTGACATCTGAAACTACCTACCTGGTGCCTATCTTCTTTAATAAATTACAAGTAGTCTTAATGACTATACAATTACCAAAGTATTTTGGCACCTAACTTCACCAGTCCTCCAAGGAGGCAAGCAAAGAAAAACCAAGCCCATTATAGTACCGTGCTTATCTCTGTTAGCTCTCTGTAGCCAAAAAGCTCCCAGGCCCTAAGCATGTGCTGAAAAAATTCAGTATGGTTTTGAGATTATGATAGAATACCTGTAATTAGGCTCAGCTCCCTGCTCACCGCTGTAATATGAACCAAGTGTTTTTCAATATACTTAACAGCTTGCTTTAATTTCAAAATAAACTTCTGACATGCAAGAAAATGCCTTAAACCCCTCTGCTTCAATAGCATATTCAACTCAAGGCCCTAGGAGGGTTTCTCAAACAGGGCTGGCAAGTGAGATGAGGACCTAACAAGCTCCTGAAGCTGAGCAAAAAGGATTTGCCAGGAAAACTTGGGGCAGGTATGACAGGCTCTCTTCTTAACAGTGGCTGAACAGGTCTGCTGCCTGTGCAATGTGTTATTTTCGAGTTACCACAAACGGACAGAGAAAAAGAACTCTTGTAAAAAACTTAGAAAGTTTTTCTTTTGAATCACTTGATCAGAACTTTGGGGCTGGAAGTGGGAATAGGAGAAAATCAGATTAGCATCAAGTAATTTATATCTGTGTCTATTTATACACGTGTGTACTTATACACACATGCATATATATATATAATTTTGTATATATACACACACACATATATATATGTGTGTGTGTGTGTGTAAAATAACAAGAGTGAATTCAGTAACAGATTTTCTTACAGCATAATACTGGCATCCTGCTCTTCTCCTGAAAGCACAAGGTCCATCAGGATCATTTTCTTCTTCTGCTTCTGATCCTGGTGAAGGTACCTAGACCAGAAAGCAAAGTCATTTTTCCAAGTGCTACATTTAAAAGAAGCATTTTAAAGGACTTTAAAGACATTACTAAGGAGGTACAGCTAGAAAACCATCATCTTTTTTGAACTATTTAGTTAAAAAAAAAAAAAAAACAAAGCAAAAGTCAAGTAAGCTGACAAGTTTTTTTCACTCATATTTAAGAGAGCTTGTAAAAGAAAAAGGTAAAATATGTTAATGCTATCATCAAAAAGTCAAGTTAGTTAACTCCCAGCGCTTTTGTCTAAGCAACTAGAACACAACCATTGCAAAGGCCATATGCAGATTAAAAAGAAAAAAAAATTCACCAGAAGGATTTGCATAACAGTTGGGGAGAAAGATGTTTGTTAACATGCTAATTTGGGGTCTTCATTCTGCAAAATACTATGGTAAAATCCTTAAAAGAAAGTTTACATAAAAATGCAGTTTACAAAATACATAAACTTGAATAGTTTATGCAAATGTCATATATATAAAACATCTATTTTAACAGTTGCTCTCTATCTACTGTTAAAAGTTCAAATGAGATGTTTTCAAGCTGGACTAAGTTACAGATAGTTTAATATTGCCTCTTCTGTAAGTCAGAATTTTGTAATAAAGTGTCACCTGTGGGAACTCATCTTCATCTGAACTGTGGAAGTCATACTGCTTAATATCACTCTTATTGACAACAGGCAAGGGCTCAGTAGAAGGCTGCTGAGCAGTTACCACACACTCTAATTTAGGTTTCTTTAGGTATTTCTTCTTTTGGCGTACAACATCCAACACCTCCTCCTTTAGCGATGAATGATGAGGATGCTGTTCGTGAAAAACGAACAAGAAAAAAGTTATTTTGTTGTTTCATCTTTTTATGTCTTAGAAAGAAATGACTTGTCCTTCAGCACCTTTTAAAATACGGCATCTGCCGAGTACTTCAAACAGATAAAACAATTTATTCAAATCAGAACTTCATCTGTGATTAGCTTTACTTATTAATAAACAAAAAACCTATTCTTTTAAGTACATGACTATATGAAGTTCCTTCCACTGTACTAACTGTAGTATATTCCATCGTGAGACATCCTATTCTAGTTCTCCCCCAAAACCTCAGTTTGGCAAGCCAAGAACTTGTAATTTTCTTAACTGCTGAATCTCATTTGGAAGGAATCTTTATTTATTCAGTGTTTCTCACATCATTATTCTTTCTAAAGGATTTAATGTTACCAGTTCTTGCTCCTCCTTTGTAGATTTTGTTAATGTTAACCCTCTAGAACAAGAATTGAACACCATCCATGTTCAAGTGAGCAATTTAATTTCAAAGTTTTCAAATCTATTTACAACTTTAGATTAATTCACATTTGCACAAAGAATTCAAGCACAACTCTGCACTTTTCAAAAAAAAAAAAAAAAAAATCTTAAATTGTCCCAAATTACTACTTGTCAATAGCCACCCAACTAAAACCAACTCCAGGAACAAAGCTCAGCTTCTCTACAGCCCATGAGCAAAATAAGGCAGAGTAAAACCCCTGTAGAGTATCAAGCTTACAAACGTGTATTTAACTCACTGAACACTAGGTGTCGCAGGTGTTAAATTAAAAACTTCCAAGAATTCTTCAGATCTCCAGTCTGACTCCCAAACATTTCACAATAGTCACTTCTCAAAAGAAGCACATGCTAATTCTAAATCATGTGATTAGACACCGATAACAGTCCTCCCGTCACAAGGATGCCAATGAAAATGGCTGATACTATCTCACAAATTATTTAAATAATTAAAAAGTCTAAGAAACCAATGAATAAACAAATGTTTTTGCTTTTCTCCAGACATTTGTTAGAGCAGGCCTCAGCATGCCTCTGACTAGTCTTTTTCCTTAAACTCATTTCTGATCATGATCGCATTATATACACATTAAACAAAGTCAGGCTTTCCAATTACTGTAGAGTAAGAAAACTAATTCAAATCTCATCACCCTGAAATGCTTGCCAGCTCATCTGATTCATTCTTAGGCACTTAAAATGCAAGTTAACATTGCTACAATTACATTCTATTAGAAAGTTCAAAAAGAGACATTTTCAAACAGGGCAGGAAGTGGGGGAGCTGTTTGTTTTTTAAAGCAGCTCTTTGCTTTGCTAAACGTGGCTTTTGCTTTGTGCTACAGCACACAGACATGTTTCTGTCTCAACTCCTCATTTTCCCCTACCACCAGCTGAGGATGTTGCCTAGGGGAGGGCTGGTAGCAGAAGTGCAGGTTTTTCTCCCTGTAACGTCAAGAGTCTTTTTCTCTTTTCCCCTTGGCACTTGTTCAGATACCTCAGCCACAGTAACAACATTAAAATGGCTCGGGATGAGAAAAATGCTCTTATGTAACACGACTACATAGTATATCACAGTGGCATGTTTTAAAGCAAAGAAAGCTGCTGAAAACAGCAAAAGATACTCAGAGTGCAAGTAACAGAGGAAATGTGCTATGAACAAGCAGAAAAAAACAGTAATACGAGTACATTAAGGCTATAATCATTAATTACAAAATTAATTCTCTTAATTACAGCTCTTAATTGGACAGAGTGGGTGGGAACCCTATTCTGAATTTCAAACCCCCAAACTAGGTTTGGTTCATTTTTCAGTATAGAGGACCTTTTGTAAGCAGGTTATAGCTATACTGAGCTTTTTCATTCAATTCTATTTGAACTGCAGGCCCCCAGAGCCAATAAGCAGTCAGGCTCATGGCTAACTTTTGGAAGCAATATTTTAACTCTGTTCTGCACAGGTTATCCAGACTGTCCTCAGCTCAAGAAAAAAAATTACGTATTATCTGCAATGTTATAATTTGCCCAGTCAACATTTGTATCATATCTAAACATGAAGCTTCAGAGCTTCTAGCTATGAATTATTTTTTATACTACTGGTTCTCCAAGGCCAATTATAAAATTAGATGTGAACCACAGGAGTTCTGTGTGCAACACAAAATTGTAGAAGACTACTGACAAATAGCATGAAATTTCCTGAAGTGCAGCATTCTACAACTTTGCTTATTTTAGAATAAAATACCTAGTGTGGCACGCTGCAATTCAAGTCTCTGTTCTTGATTTCAGATTCTTACATCCTTTTGCAGAAGTAAATGGTTCAAACACTTGTCCAGCTTTTTCTTCCCTCCTACTGTTTGCTACTCAAAAAAAAAAAATACTAAAGGGCAGGCAGGAGTAGGTAGGAAAACTTCTGCACAGTGCTCCTCAGAAGCACACAGCTTTGGTAATAACAAGTTACTACCACAAATTCCAGTGTTTTTAAAAAATATAAGATGTCTACAGCTTTTTCAGCTGTTGACAAGATAACAGCTGAAAGAATGTATAAGAATGCAGGAGTAGCATTCTTCGGCCTGGAAATATGATTAGAATAGGATCACATAAACAGTTCAGAGCAGCTTTCTACAAAAAAGTTCACTATACAGTTTCACATTAGTCCTGATGTCCATGTGAAGTGTTCATGTTTATGCAACCTTACACAAAAGAGAGAGAACCAAGAGAAGGAAAATGAAGACTTGTACAAGGTTCTTAAACAGAGCCAACACACCCACGGAATGAGAGACTTGCAGAAAGCTTACCTTAACTTTACATTCTTGAACCTTGTGATGGTTTCCATTATGAAGAGTGGATGGAGTTGTGCTCATCTCTTTTTCGGGTCTATTAAGTTTCACTTCATTGAGGATTTCACCTCCATAATCACCCAGATGATACCTTCGAAAAGCAAAAACAAAAACCTGCATTTCCATTGCTTGTTTCATATTTTCATTTACCAAATCAGGCTACACACATCCCTTTAGCTTTCTAAAGTTTACAGTGAAGCCTTCAACCATGCACACGAACAGAGAACTAGCATCCACAAAGAAATAAATTACTGTAATTGCTGTCAAATCTGCTACATGAAAAATAACTTAGTTATAGATTATACAGATTTAATTTCCACTTTACCTCTTCTCTACAACTTCTAATGTTAAATGCAACAGCTCGCGTTTTGTTTTCTCTCTTCTCTTGATCATCTCCAAAATTGTTATGGCTCTGCTAAATTCTCTTCTTAATTTCAACATCTTCTCATAAGAAGCTTCATCATTCTTTCGATTCTATTGAAAGATTAAAGTTAAGTCAAAACCATAACCTGCGAGGCATAAACAGCACCAATTTAGAGAAAAAAAAAGAGTTTTTTTTTTAAGGTAAAAAAAGAACTCTTTGGTCATCTCCATAATTTCTCTGCTGAGATTTCTTACTAGTTTATTGGAAACACGTCAAAACAATATATACAAAACATGGTTGCTAATACTTCTTGCCACCTGCATTCTGCACACAGCAGAGTGCACATCTGTACAGAGTTGATGTAAAACAGGAAGTAATTAAAGACTTCCCAGTTCCCACAAATACAAAACTGAGCAATTTACTTCACAGTTAGTGGAAGAAAATCCCTCTCCTCATTCAAGAAGGGAAAGTTTATAACCTATAAAAGCCTCTATCACCTATTTGTATGCCAATATCTACAAACTGTCACTGGATTTTCAACCTTCTAGAAAATAGACAAACTGCAAATTGCCTATAGGACAAACTGATGTATTATAACCTCACTACATCATTTAACAAGCCTGAAGTTGGCCTGGTTCATCCAATGCTTCAACTATTGAGAAACAGATCACTTGAGGCCCTGCAGGATTTAGAATGACAATTTTAAAACGTCAAGATTTAAACCAACAAGTGACTGATACATTACCTTTCTTGTCTGCATCTTCTCAGTTCTCCTCCGAAAGGCAACATAAGGGTCGTTGTTTGTAGAGCCATCCCTCTTCTCTTGTTTGATTTGGGGGATGAGAGATGGCCCTCTGCAATTCTTACGCTTTCTTACCCAGTAGTCATATACAGCCTTAATAAGGTAATCATCTTCGTTCAGCAGCAACTTAGCTTCTTGAAGTGTTACAAGCTGAAAGAGAAAATTCAAGAGGTGCAACTAAGATGAATGTGTGGACGTAGGGGGGAAGAAAGTTACTCCATGTTTGTGTTTCTTCCAAACTTTCCAGATAAACTTATTCCCTTTTCAGCACAAGAAAGCAAAAGGAGAAAAAGATATACTGATCTAAATCAAAGTACTTAGGCCAGCTGTAACTTAAATATAGTTGCTAACTTTTCTGCATTTTTTTCTCCTTCAAATTCCATCTTCTTCAGCATAAGGCATTTTTAACCTGACCCTTGTAAAGTCTCTTCAAGATAAGAACATTTTGGCTTCTTAACATCCAGCTTCAAAATAAATCAGGATGAGTAACCAAGGTAGAACTACAGATTCTGCACAGGATTTCTGAACCCAACAAAACGTCTGTCCTACTTAAAGAAATAATCACATATATTTCAAACTTGCCTTTCAGAACCCTATCTTTCAGGTGTAAATCTTGAGTAACTATTCAAGAACACTATCTGCTATTTTACATAGTCCTTAAGACAAGGCCAAGTCAAGGCACAGGTCAACAAAACAAGAACCTGGATGGGATGCCAATTTGCAAAGTCTCTGAGCCAAAAGGCCAAGAGAGACACTACAACCAGTTATTCTCACCCCTTTACTTTTCAATCCGCACAAGATTCCTCTTGGATTCTTCCAAAACTGAAGAAACCAAATGGTTGCACTGAAAGATTCAGATTTGAGGAATGAACTTTGAAAAGGCATTCTGTAAGTAGCACTTTTTCCAAAGATTTATTTTTATACCTTTCAGACTCTTCTCCAAACAAAGGTTCTCTTGGAGCACCTTACTATTAAAATACCAGTACTCTGATGAGATCAGGGAATAAATATGCAGCACAGGCCTGCTCTTAAAGCCAAAAACTAGGCTTTTGGTGCGAGCTGTAGAGACTGGGCAAATCCTCCTCTCCTGCACCTGTGGAAAGTGCAAGTTTGAAAATATGAGGTTGCCGATTTCTGGAATAGTAGAAAATCTTTTACTGCAGGAGCCCAGTCTTAACAGAGGCTTAGCCTTGCTGCCGATGCTTCCATGTCTCGGCTTCGCACTTCAACTTCAGTCAACATCCACTAGTACCAAGTGCAACAGAAATCTAAATTCACAGACACAATGTGTGTTTATAGCCCAAACTGTACACTTACCAATCACAGTAAGGTTCTTTCATAGCAACACTACAATAACATATTTTATGTCATCTTCTACTAATGGATTACAGTTATGAATTAGAATTTAAAACAAGTCCCTTCACTACACACATTTCACCTATTTTTCTGAAGGTGACAATCAGATACAACAATGTGAATTCCATATACCTGAAAAAAATCACCAATACATGCTTATGCAGTCAATACACACAACTCTTGCCACAACTCTTCAAAATAAATACAAAACAAACAAACAACAACAAAAAAACATCGCTCAAACTCAGAAGTGAAAGTAAATAACAATTTCTTAACCTAGTGTACTACCTGACTAGAACTGGCTTTTTCAAGCCTGTCAACCATTATTTCAAACTGCAAAGGTTTGATTTCCATTTTCCGATTTAGTCTGTTCAACAGGGTTTCATCCTCAGAGTCCATATCATAATCCGGCTGTTCATTGTCCAGATTAAAGGCTGAAAAAGATACACACACACACAAAAGAGAAACATTAGTTAAATGTTATGGAAATACCGAAATCAGAAAACAAAAATATCAATAAAATTTCAGATTTTAAAAGTTCGCTACAGATGCAAACAAAAATGTCTTTTAAAGAGCTATCATAGTTTTTGTGGTTTGTAATGCCATTATAATACAGTGCCTCCATAATACCAGAAGTTTCTAAACAATTAAATTATTATTTTCAGACAACTCCTAGACTTAGAAACAGATACCCAACTGAAGTTACAAAATACTCTCAATTGTCCACTTTTAATTAATTCAGCTAACCTACAGCCTTAAAACATTTAACAAGGTAAACTTCTTTATGATTGTCTAACTGAAATTGTAGAAGTGCTAATCCTGTGAGAACTCAAAGTGTTACTCATTCTCCAAAACCAGTTCTGCAGTAGACACCTATATCTTTAGTCATACTGTCCAAAATAGTAAATTCTCTTTTTCATAGCGAAAGTCCTATTATTACAGATTGCATTTTTCATTCTCCACACACATGCAAAGTTTCTGGTCTTTCTAAAAAGCAGAAGAAAACGTTAATACACTATTTTGTTGATTGAATTATTTGGAGGTTCATAGTTAATATTTCATCTTGTCAAGATTTTAATGTGAAGTATTATACATAATAAAAATTATTGCCATTCTATTGAGATTTTCTCATCCTTCTTGCAAAACTTGGCTGAACTAACATCAGGGAAGGTTTTTAGACTGCATTTTATTTGCAGTAGCCAACATGTCAAAGTGCTATCACATGCTTATGTTGTTCAAGTCATGCTTGTATCTGAGCACTAATTTGAAGAAAATTGCTATTAACCTTCCTAATATGCAGGGGAACCAAAAGGAAGAGGCATGGAAATACCAAGACCAGAACACTAGGGCTAACAAATCAGCATGTTCTCTCACAGAAAGCTTGAAAAGTTAGAGGACAGTAATATCCTTCTTTCCCTATCTTGGACCAGCCCAAGACCACCTTTTCTGTGTGCTGATACAAAGTCAATAAATTAGCTTAAATTACTACCAGAATAGAAAAGGATCTACTTGGCTTTGCATGGAAATAGATGAGAGAGAGTCAGCTACAAGTGCAAAATGCTCAGAAAGGCAGGGCTTGACTGTGCTGTTTCAGACAGCGCCACCAAGCCAAAAGGCTTTTCTGGCCAAAGATATAGCATCAACATACGCTAAAATGCGCTTCAAAAAAAATGAGTAATAATAAAATTATATATAATGGTGTAAGTATGCATTAAATGGAATTACTAAGATCAGCAATTCAGTAATGCAATTGCTTGGCAAATTTAAGACAAATAACTTAATATTTGAGACAAGCCACTTAAGTGGTATCCCTTTGATGTGGCTTCTCCTGTATCTCACAACAGTTTTCCTGCCACTTCAGTGGCAATCCATACGAATCTGTCTGAGGCTTTCTGATAAAAATTCATACGGAACCATGAATTTTTAAAAATATTCTAGAAAAATGCATTAAAATGTCACTAGGTAAGACCATGCAAGGGACACAGAGTTCTGAGCAGGTTGCATGTTGCAGACAAGGCCAACTGTCCTGTCCCAGGACAACTCTCACACTGCTCTGCTCTCCAATGCCCACCTGCACTTCTATGGTCTTGTAAGCATAAACGGTCACTTTCACCTGGAAGAAAGGAGTCCTCCTGCCCCATGACTACCCCACCCCCAGCACCTACGAACTCAGCTGCAGGCCAGCACACTCCGCAAACACGTTCAAGCAGCTCTGCTCAGAGTAGACAGCTAAAGTTTTTGGGACAATAAGCCTGTGTGATTCTGGAGCACATCTCCAAATAGAAGGAAATCTCCTTAATAATAAAAATAATTAGGCATATGCATGAAAAACCTGAGATGATATTGACCATTTACCATGAATCATTTGGAGACACACTTAACTCACTGTCCCCAGGGGGCCCCAGAGAACCCCAATGGTCTCCTGCTAAGCTCCCAAGTTGTCAGTTTGCAAAAAGAGCCAGGATACAGCAGGACCAGCCCAACATCTGCAAACACCCTGTGTATCTCATGCTATCAGAGAAGGGAGGAGTGCAGAGCCTCTAACTTTTGGTTCACCTCCTCCTTGAAACCAAAGGCCAAACAACACACCAAGTCCACCTAAGTTCATAATATAATGTTGAATTACTAGCTGATAAAACCCCGGTTCTGTGAAAGTAAAAGTAACAGCCCATATTATGTATCATGTTTTTAGCGGTTCTTTGGATACCACTTGTCATGCACGGTTATCAACAGCTTCTTGCCAATGAAAGGCCGTTCACATCGAAGCTGCATGACAGCGGAGGGGAAGCAACAGCGGTTCCCTGTAACACACCTCCTGTGCCAGTAGAGTCAAGAAGGCCATGAAGCCTCCAGCAACCCCCGGGAGATATACAAGTCTGGGAATGTAAGGTTATATAGATAGCGGTTCCCCTCAGCCTTCCCTCTGCTGAGCGCTGGAATTGGAGCATGTTGACTCCTCGCCACCGAGTCGGCTTGTCTGAGCTCTGCCAAGGGATTCAAGAAGCGTTCTCCTTGAGGGCTGAGCTTCAAAACACACTTCAGATATCTGTGCACATCATTTTGTGCCGTTTTCCCCAGAACAGAGCAAGCAGTCATGCATCTGCAGCTAGCTGCAGAGAAAGGCATTTTTCACCCCGCCTTTAGCCTGGCAGCTTGCTGATTTTAACAGCCATCACAAGACACAGGTGGTTTATGTCTCTTGTGATAGAGCCACCCATCACCACCTCTTGTTTCTGCCCCGCCATAGCAACAGATACAACTGTTCATTCATGCCTGCAACAATCAGTGCAGAACAAGTCTCAGAAAGCACCATATTCCACATGAGCAACTACTGGCTAGCACTTTAAGCCCACCCAGCCTGCTAGTTCCTGCAGTTAAAAAGCAGCCCATCTAGATCCATTCCCCCAGACAACCCCTGGGAGCTTCTCGTGGTTGACTAATAACCATCCTACTCCAAACTGTCATAGTTTGCAGCGCCCTGGAAGGGTCTGGATGATCCCAGCAGTGGTCTGGCCCAAGGGAACGCTCAGGACTCGCTGCCTTGCAAGGAGACGCTGCAAAACACGCAGTCTGTTCTGCATCCTGCGGCACGTCAGCCACTCTAGAGAGCAGAAACTTCCACGGACAAACTACACTGCTGTACAGTAGAGCTCCCCTAGCAGCTCCACTGATCCTAACTTTAAATTTTATATATCTTTAAACCAAATTACATTTGGGTTAACTTAAGTAATTTTAGTTAATTAAATTAAGGTCGTGGTTCCATAGTCATTTTGCGGTGACCTATGTGTGGGTTGCCACTGAAACAAGTGGCTCCAGCAGTTTTCCCTCCTCAGCAAAACTGGTGCTGCCACCTTGCTCATGCTGCTGCTGCTGCTAACCATGAAGTGAAGCTGAGCAGCAAACCGGAAATCTGAGAGATGAAGAACCACATAACAGAAATTCTAACCAAAGTAAAAGCAAATCAGAAAAGCTTCAAGTCATTCTTATCCCAGACGGAAAATGAGGCACCAACCTATTTCAATTTAATAATTTTCACAGAAGTTCTTAAATCTAATTCTATTAAAGATGCATGCAATTATACTATAAGCAGTACAATTGTTACAGATTTATACAAATCTGATTTTCACTACTCCGACATCCCCTTTTCTTCTCATTCTATAATCTTTGTTCAGCCACATTCAGGGCTACTTTCTTTCATCACAGCAACCCTTACTACAGGCTTTCTGTCTTCCTCCCAGCATTTCCCCCCTGTTACCACGTCTACAGTAAGTTTGTAGCCAGGAACCTGACAAGCACTTCTAGTGTTCTGGACCAGAAGTAAAGTAACTTTGCACAACATGCATTGGATAGTTATGCATTTTAGATACTCAGGTTGAAAGGGCAGGCTGAAGAGACACTGTTACAACGTTCTCTAAAAATGTGGCATACATAACTAAGAATAAAGGGCAACTCTAAATTCATTTTAAACAAAGTAACACAACTTTAAGTGAAAATTATTTCATATAAGTTTGAAAACTCCAGCTTTTTGTAACTTGCAGTGGTTTCATTAGCTCTTCCCCCTCGCCCCCCATCCCACACAATTTACATGCAGGAGTCTTTGATTAGGAGACAGTGTCTTTGTATACATATAAGCAAAGTGTGTGCACACATATAAATTTATATATACAGAGCAGGAACGACTTGCATCCAAACACATATTTTTGGTTCCAGTTCTATTTTTTCAGCTAAAGAAACTAATTTGCAAAACCCAATTAACTAGAATTCTAGTAGGAGTGCAAACATACTAACTTATTCCCTTTGCTGTATATTAGTTAGCTATAATACATCTCTATGTTACTGTAAACATATTCATTCTTGGAAAATTACTAATCATACTAGCATAATTAAAGTTGTTAAAGGCTTTTGCTTTATATTTGGTCAAAAGCCATCTGAATTGGTACTATCCTGGTTCTGCAATGTCTGGAATCCATGTCAGTTCATGTATTCCACACCTCATCGAGATATTACCTTTTCTCTGCTTAGAACCCCTGGTTCAAAGCAAAGAATACCCTTAATTATGTTGGTAAAGTTAAAAATAAAACCCTTAGCGACCACATAAGCTGCAGAATTATTTAGGCTTACTCATAATTTGTTAGTAATAACCACAGCAGGTATGGAATACAGTAGCTGGTCTCTTGGTTTCTGACAGTTTACTTAACTTGAAGACAGGAGTTCTGTTCAATAGTTACAGCATGAAAACACAATTTCTAATCAGTTACATTAGCATAAAGTTGTCTTGCATCATTCTTGATGGAGTACATATATGTGGCGAGAAAGTCATCTTAAAGCTGTACCTGGTATTTGTCATCATTATACCTCCCTCCCACAGCTCTATACAGAGATGCTGTGCATCTTAACAAGGCAAAGGATATTCTGGCCTAATGTAGCCTGCACTTTTAGACATATTTATTAGCAATCTATTTACAGGGTTTCTGGCAGTGACCAACAAAGAGAGGAAGAAAGTACACTCCTCATTCAGAGACCTTAAGTCAGTCATCCTGCCTTACACATAGCTCTATTGCTTCTAGTAAACAGAAGAATTCTTCCTCTGGTTCATTACTTATGAGTGTGAACTTTTTTGTGTCTTAACCATCTTATTTCCCAAAATCTCTAATTTTGGAAATACATGAGAAAAAGAAGAAAAAAGAGACTTTACAACACAGTGATAAAAGAGGACTTTTCAATGCACAGTTTTGCATTTCAGCACCATTTGCTTAACCTGAAGTTCAGTTGTAAGAAAAGTAGACAACACTCCAACATAAAATGCTTTTCTGCTCAAATCTCCACAGAGATCAGGAGCCTCTTTTTGAGGCAGCCAAGGGTGTGATGAAGAGATTTCAACATGTTCTTTATGTCTGGCAAGATGAAATTCAATAAAATCAATACTGTTTGCACAAAACCCAAAGCTAAGACAGTAGAGGACTGTCCAAGTTGTTCTGGTATAACTCCATCAATAGTCTTTCCAATATGATTAAAGAAAAAAAATACAAAACAACAACAGCAACACAACACAGAAATCAGTGATGAACAGCCAACACTGATCTTGTGCTTCACCATAAAGTCCCACAAACTACAGCAACACCTGACTACAAAGTTGTGCAACAAAGGTAACTCTTAGGAGTAAGTCCCAGTCACAAAATAACCCTCTAGAATGACATTTTGCAGAGGACAAAGATGATTCACGTGCCAAGGAACGACTGAGCAGCTGGAACATAAATATCATCTATCTCCTCTCAACTGAACAGCACCCAAGAAAACGTTCAAGTGAATCCCAAGAAAGCCACGATTCATTTCCCTAATGAGACCTTTTAACATATAGAGTCAAACACATAGAAAAGTAAACTTTCTTTTATCTATAAACTAAGAGTTTCCTCTATAAAGAAATACATGATTTTAGCAAACAAGGAACATCATTGCTACTGACAGCCCAGAAAATACCCGGCACTAGATAAGTCAGACATGCTACAGTGATTAACTTAGGCTTTGCTTTTAGCCCAGCTCAAGTTGAACTTTTGAGAGCTTTGTTACAGTCAGCAGGACCAAAGCTGATTTTCATTACAAAATTCCATTTACTTGATTTTTGTTTAGATACGTCTTTAGAATCAGCAGTCACTCCCGACTCTTGCAGTAAACTACCCCTTTTCACTCCTTGCATTAATATAAGCAACTAGAAGGCAACTAGAGACAGTTATTCTTCAGATTTTTCCTTTTTTCTGGAAAAGGACAGCTTGACCAACAACATCAGCTAAGAGATCAAACACAAAGCTGGCTAGCTACTGCACACAAACCTCAGCATAGAGCCCTGAATTGAGCACTGCAGAAAAAAAGATCACCTATAATCATTACTTTTTCAAACTTCAAAAGAGAAACTGGATTTTAGGTATGTAAATCCACCTCAGAGTTTCAAGTTTTTTCAGATTTCCTGAATATTGTGGCAACTTTGGCTTCAAGATTCTTTTGACTGTTACTCTATATAATTAAAGGGGGCTAAGAAAAGAAAAAAAGGTTGTGAACTTACGTTGAATGTGAATGAACTGCTTTGGTTGCTTAAATTCTCCTTTATACAAACGATTGTAATAGTTGACATTGCTCTCTGCTTCGGGAACTGGAATAACCATGCTCTCTTTCTTTTCTCGGAAAACTTGTTGTGCCGAGATAGCCCGTTGCAAATGGTGTTCCTGCAGGAAGAAAGTTAGAATTTGTTTATTTAGATACCAGCATATACAAGCGCAGGTTGCTGACTTGGAATGTGCTCTGAGGCTCCCTTCTTTCACAGAAATCCATGCAACCTGGTTTTGCCTATTCCAGGGACTATCATCCACCCATTCCCACACATCAACTGCTGAGAAGAAGAAGAAAAAAAAAAAAAGAAAAAAAAAAGAGAGAATGTTTGAACAAAGAAGAGCCTTCTCTCCCCCATTTTGGGCTTCCCCCACAACCAGCTCCAGCACCCATGCTGCCTCACAACACAAGGTGCCAACACCATAAGCAGCAAATCAATCCCTTTTGGTAACCTGGTTGCAAGGCAGTCTAGCACACACTTCTGCCTGGCACTCACACACTCTCACAATACATTTGTAAATTTTCTAAAGACTGGACTTTTCTAATTCTATAAAACATCTTTTTCTTTCAGGGTAATATATGAAAGCAAATCTTTTAAGTTATGTAATCAAAGTTATTCCATAAGTGATAACCTCTTAAATATTAAGATCTTGCAGAAAGTCTTTTTGCAATTTCTGCAAAGTTAGAATACAACAACAAGTCAATGACTGAAAGAGTAGAATTGAAACTCTTGTAGCAGATAAAATGACATTGAATCGAACTATCAGGCTCCCAAGTGAATGCTATTAAGACAAGTATGCAATCAAATACCTGGTGTTATCTGCCTGAGTTACCACACACTGAGTAATCCTGTCACTCCACCAATAAAACATGTCTTGTAGAGCTTCACAGAACTATGTAGATCGACTTAAAGAAAAATGGTTTATTCTCTTCCTGCCTTTTTTCAGTTGTTAATGCCCTTCGAGTTGCCTCCTAGCAGCACAGCGCACACAAGAATCCTGCTGAAATGCTGCCAGGAAGGACCTCTGCAGGTTATTTGTCTAACCTCCCTCCCCAAGCCCACAATCACCATCTCTGAGATAGGTCACCAAGGACTTTGCCCATCCCTGAAAACCCTCAGTGACAGAGATCCCAGCCTGTATTGATGCCCAGTGTGCATCCATCTCGGAGGAGGGACTGCGGAATTCTCCTAAAAGAGCTGTGAAACTTCAGCTGGCCCTGTCCTCAAGTTTCTCAGCATTCACCCAGATGGAAGCTCCATTGCTTGACATGCTGACACCTTCCTCTACAATAGAATGATCAGCAAATATACTTGGGCTGCACTTTTCCATGTCCCTTCTGGAAAGGGGTGAAGTCGACCAGCTTGTAAACCCTAAATCTGCCCTCTGGCTTGCCTTTTCTGAAGTTGGACATAATGACGTTTTCTCCCGGTCATCACAAATCTCCCTCAGCTGTGGAAGTTTTGATAGCTGTTAACTACTGGCCACACAGTCAAGCTTTTCCAGCAGCTTTTGGATTCCTTGCCTTCAGGGATTTCCTCCCTAAATGCCCAAAGAACCAAGAATATTTACACCTGTGTTATCTGCATCTTTTCTCTATCTTTTGTATTCTCTCTCCATGCATTTTAAGCGCCTTGTGATTCCATATCAGTGATGCACATCTCAGTGCAAAAGGTCCAACAACCTGTTTCCACCATTCTTGATTATTTGCAGAAGACATTAAAAGCTCCTTTCATGCTATCCTTAATCACTGTGTAGGACAATCCACTTGTTTCTTCAAAAGATATTAATCTAGATAACTTTTTCAGTCTGCTCTTGGCAGATCGGTGCTGACTCCTTTTCCTTGCTATTTTACTCTTCTCTGCCTGCTCAAACATTTTAAATTACATAAATTCAGCTTACACTTTAAATAAAAATGCAAATATAGTCTGTCAAGATGATAGTCATACACAATTACACAAGTAATTACCGGGATGTACCTGGCAGGTACATTCCTGGTTGCAACTATGGGGATTTAAAGGCCTTTACTGGGCTCTCTTAATCCCCACTTTATTCCAGGCAGTCAGGGTTTCTGTTTCTTCTTCCTATCCTCTTACCTTGATCAAAAATAACAGCTGTATCTCTATGTACTCACAGGCACAGTTCAGGTTATCTGTTGCACCTCCGTACGGCAAAATTACATGGAACTGACAACACTATTTTAAAAGTGTATTTTATATAGCGGAAATTTTTTTTCTCCGATACTAATTTTCCCTGTTCACAGTCACCATCCAAACCATGCTGTAGTTTTTTCCTTCCTGTACTTGCTATCTGTGGTGACATTATACTTTTAGAGGCCACAGTACCTAAAAGTTTTTTTTTTTTTTTTTTTTAAATCAAATACACTGTTCTAATTTGTTCAGATAAATTCCTTTCCACCTTTTCCATGACACACAATCCCACACAGTTATCTCAGTGTGCTGTATATAAGAGTACTTGCAAATGAAAGAATTCCTACTCCATTTCCAGTTTGGCATTTTTATTCAGGTCAACATTGCTCAAGTCATAGTTCTGAAAGTACTTAAAGACACAAAGCTCAGAGCTCGTTTAAAGATTGATTCATCACAGATTAAATCATTTCAACCAATATCCCACTGCTCCCCAAACAAAACAAACACTAACACTTTTCTAAAGTGACATTAAAACTGGCTCATATGGGAGACACAGAACCACACTGGCCTAAGTAATTAATGGATAAAAAAGGTTTGACATTTGGAAAAAAGAAACAGAGACAGACACATGGCAGTTGGGATGCAGAAAATCTTTTTGGCCCAAGCACAGTTTCACAGCTTGCTAAACAATGCAGATGAGTAATTTAGATCCTCAGTTTTTGTAACACCGTTAGTAAACCCACCAAGAGTTCCTAAAGAAAATCTGACAATAGGTCACTTTACTATAAAAAGCCCTCACACACAATAACTTTCAAACGAATAAAAGTATATTTAACAGTATTACTGTTACTCGCTAACTTCAAACGACAGGCAAATAAACTTTTTTTAAAATTAGAATAAACCAAAAATCTTTCTACTGAACATGAAGTTAAGAGGATATTTAAAAACCCTAACAGTTGAGTTTTACAGAGTACAGAATTTAAGTAAAACTCTTATGACCTTTATATGAAAAAATATCGAGAGCTCAATTAAAGCTGAAATATAGCCCTTTTAAAAGCTTAAAAGCAAACCTTTCTCACTGAGCAAAGATTTCAAATAAACACAATTTAGACTGTCCGATTTCTCCAATTAGCATCACAATTGATATAGAAATAGCTGTGTTTAATACATGCAAGCTGTTGCTTTAGCATATTTAAATATTAACATCAGTTTTGCCCTCCAGGTGCAAGGTTCACACACCAAGATGCACGCTGGCTGCTCAGGTGCAACCTGACAGCAGGTGTAAGCGGGTCCCTGCAGTCACTGACCACAGTGCTCCCTGCAGTCCCTGACCGAGCTCCCCTGCACACAAGCAGCATTACTCACTCCCTGTGCCGCTTTGGAGCTCCCAGCCATTACCACGGCCAATAACATTAACGGCACGGCTGGCTGAGAATAAGCATCAACTTTTGTCCGGGGTACCTACCAATGCAGTTCGGGCACACACATTGCAAGCCTGGCTCAAGCTAAAGCTTCAGAGGTTGAGCAAGATCCCTCTGCTGTCCCATACTTCCAGTCTGGTGATACCAAAGATTTTAATGATCATTTTGCATCTGAAAATTTCTTCAGTATGAAGAATAATAATGAGGTTAGAAGAATATTACCTAGGGAAGTAGTGATGTATCCTCTTTTTTAACGTAATAGAGCTACATTTACCCTGCAGAACACCACATTTGATCCTACGGATGGGTTTCCTTCTTTCCTTAACCTTACAGCCAGTCTGTCCAATACTCTTCTTCAGTATGAAGCACTTCCTTTCAAGTAAACGGGCTAAGCTTTGATGTGTGCGTTTGCAGATAGCTATGGCTGAATGCCAGCTTCTTACTGAAAAGTTGCTCTTTGCCTTACTTATGAAACTGCAGTAGGCCATTCCGTATTGGGTTCAAACATCCGAGGAGAAGAAAGTTCAGAGTAAACCAACATTTCTGTCCCCTCCTCCATCCCTCAAAATTATATAAACAACAGTACACACACATATTTTTAAGTAAAGCTATTTCAACATCTTTATTCCCATTTTCCAATTTTTGTAGTTTGCTGTTTTAATATACTTTTGCTATTAAGATTTTGTGGTAGTAAGTACCCAAATATTCTGTTGTTTACTGTGACACTATTTAGGGGGAAAAAAAAAAAAGTTGTCAGTCCTTTCACAAGAGAGTTCGAGGACACACAACTTAGATTAAAATTTGCAGTGCTGCAAATACTGCTAATGAAATAAGTATCTGCTCTGATGTTACCAAGATACAAGCGAAACAAAACATACCACAATGTAGTTGATAAATTGATTCGCTCAGGAAGATAAGTGGTTTTAGCTGTGTAGCACTCCACTAAAACTATGTAAAATCTGAAGGTAAAGGAAAAATCAATTTACTAACAGATTTGTTTACTCAAAATGAGCAATCTCTTGCATAGCTTAGAACCAACCCCTTGCATTCTGCCTGCAATCCAGAACAGAACCAGAGCAAAGGAAGGAAGGAAGGGGAACTTCACCAAAGCCTGATTATAATACTAAGACATAGAAACTGTTAGTTGACGTTTTTATATGTAATATGGAGACAAGAAAACAAAAGCTACAGAATTTCAATACAAAATGTGTACCAGGCTTGTTTTTTAAATATCTCAACAGCAGCTATCACAAAGCAAGTTTTAGGTGGTACCTGTCCACAGTACTAACAAAAACAAACAAAAAAACCACCAACAACACCTTAGAGTCCAGAAGTCCATGAAGTTACTATTTTTCCCTATCTACATCTATAAAGATTTCCAAGACGGAAGCTCAAAGAGAATGACCACCTTTTGTTTTCTCCTGTAGTTAACCCATTCAGTTCTTAACTGTCTCAAAAAACACAGCAATGAAATGTTATCCTCCTCTGCATAGAGGGCCTTTATGCTTTCTGCTCCCACAGGATTACTGGGAGAACTGTTCTCAAGCCAACAGCAGCACATCAGCACAATTCTGAAAAAAAAAAAAAAAAAAAAATTCATTGACTCCAGGACATGTAAATTTGTGTAGCAGGATTAAAACAATGACCAATTATCTGCAGCATGGTTGACTTCTTGTCCTGGTGCAATCATAAGTAGAAGTGGATCCGAGCAGCTGAAAGGTTTATTAATCATTAAATAAAAAGTATGAGCAAGCAACAAAGATTTATATACTGACTTCAAGCTAATGCATTTGAAACAAAGCCATTTTTATACAACAAATTTCTCTCTACTAGCTGCACTGGAGGATTTCTCCTCTTGTAGAAAGAGGCATAAAAAAACCCCTCAGCAAACTGGAGACAGTATGGTGATCCCTCACAGCAAAGGGAGAAGATTCCTGAAAACAACCTCTCAATTTCACTTTTGGCTATATCATTTTTTCCAATATAATTCGATTTTAAAAAACCCTCTGAAGTCAGAGCATTCATCCACTCCAATCAATCTGTTCCTCTATTAAGACTCCTTGTAAACAATTATTAGCCCCAAATGTATCAAACCAGATACTTTTATTTTACCCATTTTAAGAATCATTAAAAATACCCCCCTCCCTCCAATCTTCCTTACTGCCATATGATGACTACAAAAAAAATAAATGGTGAATTAATGTCAGACCGCTACTACAAGCCACTCAAAGGCAGTGTCAGAAATCAAAATGTGCTACACTAACCTAAAAATTCACAGAAGCCCTTTAATGGGCGAGATACCAATGAGGATACACACACTTTTCAACTGCTTTCTCCCTTTCTTTCAGTTCTCAAATGGCTATAATCTCACTAAGTAATACTAGTGCTATCTAAACGCTGAGGAGAAACTATTCCTTAAAGACAACTTGTCTGAAAACTACCTAAAAATGCTGATGAAGGCTGAAAAGATACAACAGAAAGGCCACAAAAAATAGCTGGGCTGAATTCTTTGTACAACACTTGGTGTCTAGATAGAAGGAGCTGACACAGGACCCGCAGATACAGAAAGTCCAACAAGGACTAACACATGCCAAAAACTTCCTTCATTTCCTCTCTGACAGTCTGACAAAGGTGTCCTTCCATCACCTTATGTAATAATAGACTCAGAATAATTGCAAGACGCCCCAGCAACTACCCTCCCCAGTGGAGCAAGCAGCAATATGGGAACAAGCCATCTCTCATTCCTATAAATGTAACTTCACAAACATGTTAATGGCAGAAGTCACTGTTTATAAAATGGGAAGAAAAAAGAAAAACAAACAAAAACCCCACCACTGTCCTAGAGTACTGTACTTCAAAACTACATTTAATTAGTCAAGTATCCAAGCTGTTAAAACCCATTTTGAAGTTCCATTTAACAAAATTATTAAAAATTCCCTTTAGATAGACGGAATATGGCATTTTGTGAAAAACTTTTTTTTTTCCTGAAGAGCTTTGTTCCGAGATGCCTTTTTATAGCATTTAAAGAGAAAGCTGTTACAAATTCTTTAATAATTTATTTAAAAAGTAGCTATCTAGCTGCATTTAATACATTTTTATCATTCATTATATAACAAATGTGGTTTGTATACACAAAAGAAATTACTGAACTACCTCTCAAGAATTCCTTTTTATTTTCTTGCTTCAATTAATGTAACTTGATTTTCCCAATCGTGCAGAACTGGGACAGAAGGATACAGGCCCACATACATAAATTCTCTCCCTCAATTTTTATGTAATTTAGTCTGCAGTGGCTAAGACGTCAGGGGCTGGACACCCCATGCAGGAAGCTACCTGCTCTTCACATTTGTCAGAAATGTGACCAGTAGCTAAGCAACTGTGGTACCTTATTGTGGAAGATCTCATTTTGAATCTATGTGCACAAACATGTGCTGCTGTTAAGTGAAATACCTGCATTATCAAAATAATAGTGATTTACTGTGATCAAAAGAGAACCTGCTGGCTTTGCAATGAAACTACGAAGAATTTGGATGCCAGACTCTCAGGGATGGACTTTCCTGGAAAGTTTCAGGCATAACCTTAGAGTTCACGAACAAGTCAGTAGCAGCACCTCTTTCCTACGTGTCTATTAAGACCCTTCCATGTGTGCTTGTGCATGTGTGTGAGCATGCCTGTGCATGTATATATGTGTGGGGGGGACAACACCTCTCTATCCACCCTTTTTCTTGGGAAATAAGTTTACAAAGCACTTATCATACAAAAACAAAACTAGAAGTATACACACTGATACCAGGGTGTTTCAGTTTTATGGAGTTTTAAGACAAGCATCCTCAAAGTTATAAAAGCCAGAGTGATGAACAAAAATGGCCCCTTCTATTACAATAGGTCAACTTAAAGAAAAAAAAAAGTTGAAAAACAGACACACTTAATCTGATCACTAGCTATCACTGCTAAACAGCCAATATTTTACTTTTGTTTAAGGTTCACACATGTAAATCACATAGTACTGGTGCTTCAAAGTAGAAAAATTAGTTTTGCAACTCAGATTGGTTATTTTAGCTTCTCCCATTTGTGTAGCTGAGACTTGCACTTTATTAGTATTTAAATGAATGACAAATTAAAATGCAAACAGTAGGAAAAAAAAAAGGCACAGAAATTTGAAATGTTTGTTGTAAGAAACAAGGTCACATATAGCATTCTCTTCTTTTGCCTTAAAGGATTAGGTATTCTATCAGAACAAATGCAAATTAGTCACGTAACTGACCACCACTGACTTCAATTAGAACTGCATCAACCCAGGTCATAAAAATCTGAACTCAAGATTTTTCTGCGAACTTGCCCCTTCTGCTCCTTTACATTTAGGACAATTCTGCCGAGTACAGAAAAAATATTTTAAACCGATATACGGACTAACACTAGAAGGCGATCATTATTTAACAAAATAACACATTTTGGAAACTAATCAAAAACAAGATTTTAAAACAATACATTATAACACTGCATTTCTTTGACTCAGAACTATTCAAATCCGAACATAAAATTATGACACTCTACACCAATATTACTTTTGGTTTCATCAAGTGATTATCTTGAATTCTTGCTCCCTTCACTGGTAATAATTCAGTTCCGGTTCAATTCTTCTCTAATCTGTTACAAACATTTCAGCTCTACAATTTGTCTTGACCAACAACTGTTTCCGTGACACCTAATATTTAACTGTAATTTTATTTATGTAAATATTTAATGTGTTCTTTATCTTTGAAACGTCTAGACAAATATGCTAAGGCACCAAACTATTCAGATAAGCATAAATAAGGCATAGTATGTTAGTTCTCCTGACAAACTCAATTACAAATAGCCTTTGAATAGTTAGTAGCTTAAGTGATCTTTCTTACAAAAAATAACTGATACCAAAATGAATGTAAGCAGATATAAAGTTTGTTAATTTGAGCAATTAAAATAGGACACTTTAACTCACATAATCAATACAAAAGCTTTATGAAGAACCTGACTACTCCTCAACTTTGCCAAATGGGAGCAATATGAAATCAAGCACCATGTAATTCAAACCCTACTGAGTTGCCCGAGATATTTCTTTCCAGGGTAATCTTAAACTGAAGGAAAAGGAAAAATTACTACACACACTTGAGAAGTTCCAGAGCTGACAAGAAAGCACAGACAGGAAAACATTTTAAAAGATTCTGAAATGTAGCTAACCTTCCCTCCTGGCATTTCACCTCATCCTGAGGAACAGCACCTACAAGTGAAAATTGCTGCCTGAGGAGTAGAGGTGCCAATCTGCCCTGACCTTCAAGCACTAAAGATTCCAGTGTTCTCTAGTAAGGACTCAGGCACCTCAACCAGTTAAGGTAGATTTCACAGACCTGGGTTAACTGACCCTACCCACACTGCTCCAGCCTGCAGCAAAATGCAGATTTATCTAAATTAAGGATGTAGTTGTAAAATAAGAGCTCGAATCCACCTAACCTAAGCACGATACTGACACAGCAGTCCCCCACTCCTCCATTCCCAACACCTGCCCTTTGCCATGCCATCAAGGATGCTCCTCTTATCTGTGACAGACTTCCACCTCCCACTTTCCAGGCAGGTTGGCCAGGATTTAGGAAAGCACAAACAAGAGTAACCATAAGGGACAAGAAAGTCAAAAAACATCCCATGGCTGCTAGCACAGACCACAGCTAGACTTAAATGTTTTGGAAGTCCGTTCCAAAAAGCAGCTTGGCCACAAGTTAGCTATTAAGTGTTAATGTGCTAAGCTCTAAAAACTGAGCATGTGTTTGAGTTTTAGCAGCAACCTTGATATCATTTGGGTTCATCCATATAACTACATTCACAGCAAATTAAAAGAAAACCTACTCAAATTAACAACTCACCAGTTAACATGCCAGTTAAGTCACTCAACAATTTTGCCATTCAGATTGGTTCAAAAATCAACAGAAGAACTTTCATCCCCACTGCCCTGTCAAGTTCAGACAGTCCAAACAAGCAATTTTAAGGGCAAAATATCCTTAGCAAATAGAGTATTATAGTGTACAAGCGGTGCACTGACAGGAAATCTTTCACCCACAAAAATATTTTGCAGGTGAATGCTAAGGAAGGATAGAGGATGACAGCTGAAGAGTGAAATAATTGCTGGGAAATGTAGTTTAAAAGTGCATTTGTTAAGTGTGCACAGCATGATGCAGCAGGTCTCAAAGGGAGGGATAAAAGTACAGAACCTGAATGCAGCAAAAGAAGTCTCAAAAACACAGGTGAAGTTGAAAATTCTACGAGTAAAGCATCCCATTACTGAGAAGATTTGGAGCAAAACTATAATGCAGCATTGTATCATCACCTGCTACCATCCAATGGCCTCAGAACATGCACAAAAATGCTTAAGGTACTGAAAAAGTAAGCTTCTAATGGTAGCAAGAGGATTTTTGTTCTCTCGTAGAGCCATTTCATTCCTATAAAATGAAACCAATTTCTTTCCTAAGGGTAATCTGTTGTCCAGAGTACGCTTTGCTTTGCATGAAAGTGCTGTTTTTTGAAGTTCTGCACTTGCATGATCATAAGAAAATTTCTCAGAAGATTTTTAATTTATAGAATATTCACATGCTTCTAAATTGAACTGTCCTCTGTTTATTCTTTATTTTACCCGCTGCTGTCATGACTTCTTCCCTGAAGAACAAAGTCCCTCATTTGTAAGCAACTTTGAGGGTTAATTGCAGGTCATGAAAGTATTTCCAACATACAAATCTCTCAAATCAGAACAGGCTCTGTAACAGTGAGTCCACACAAGGGGTCTTATTATTTGCACAACCCCCATTTGCTCTAATATTCCTGAGCTACATAAACATTTAAAGATACTGCAAATAGTGTGTATAAGTGACATTTACTTAATTATTTATTAATAGCTCAAATGTTTTAAATTTGACAGTATTCAAGTATAACTCAGCTTTTAGGGTGCTACCCAAAGTTATCAATAAACTAATTAGACAGGTGCTGATTGTTTTTTCTAGAAAGTTTAAACTAGTGAAAAAATATGCCAACATCCACATTAAGATAACAGTTTTAAATATAAAAAATAAACACATACGTACTGTATATACATAGTATACATATATATCTTACTATACATACAGTAAGAACTTTGTTGCTGCAATTGCATAACTGCTTGGAAGGCTAACTGGTCCATTTTCTGCCCATTCAGAGCCCTCCCTCAGGAGAGGCACAGGTTTACTACAGAAGACTTTATACCATTACTATAAGACTGTACTTTCAAGCAGCGTAACACTACTACATATGGTGTCTGCTCCATGGTGCATATAAATATATATACACACACACAGGCTTCTCAGAAAAAGCAGTCTATCTCTTCATGTGAAAAAGGTACTTGAGCAGCAGCTTGAAAGGATAATACCTAGCATTTCTGTTCAAACGGGAGTAGAAAACTGAACACCTGGATGGAAGTGCAAACAACATTCCCAGAGCTCTCTTCCCTCCTAGGGATGGGAAGGGATGGCAATGGTATGGAGTGGGGAGATCATAGTTTCACAAGCTCAGCTATGAAAAAAGTCCTATATAAAACAGATTATTTGCTTAGTTATTTCAATATAGATTTATTACAGCGTTTCTCCCACAATGTTCATTAACACACTACCCATCTCGTTTTCTTCCACCACCTTTAAAACCAAAATCCGAGTGCCTCAGAAGGTACCAAATAGCTATTCCCAATCAACACCTTAATACTTCATTCTGTTTCTTGAAGTCGCTTGTTTAGCAGGACTAGAGACAGAACCTAGTTTCTCTTTGAGAGATATCACCATCATTACAAAGTTAAAGCTAGGTAAATATTTCAAGACACCTACTAGCTAGGAAATTAATTATTACAAATAATTATTGTTAAGTTGTGAGAGAGGGGGAAGGAAAAAATAACTTTCTATTAAAAAAAAACCTTCTTATTTTCATGAAAAATGAAAGCAATCACCTTCAATACTTCCACATCCAAAGCAGCCTTAAAAGAGGTACACTTCCCACCAAGATGTCTGTGTCTCAAGTGGGGAAAGACCCAAGGAGGAAGATAGATGCCATTAGCTGGCCTCCAAAGGCAGATTTCATTGCAGAAAAGTCAGCAGTATGGAAGCAATCAACACATATCCAAGGGGTAGAATATATATAAAAAACAAGGCTACTAGCTTTCATACTGCAAGTAACTGTAATATGTGAGCAACTCCATTTCCTTTCTCAGAGGGGTGACACTGTCTCTTAATATCTAACTGTACAAAAAAATATAGAAGCTGGAAAATGTATACGTAAGTTTTTAAACATAAGCAGAAGAGCCAAAAAGTCTGAGTGCCTGGTTTCTTCTGGTTTGCCGTGTGAACCTCCGGGCTATAAGCAAACCTGAGCATATTTTCTCTGGGGTGCTGTTCACTACAGCACTATTACCAACTGGAAACGTGATCATTTAAGAACTGAACTAGAACAGAACACCACTGAAGTCTCCAACCAATGTGTTTATTCTCACACGTGCAGGATGAAACTAGTCCATGAAAAATTAAAAGGTTTCTACTCATTCATTTTGCAACAACAACAAAAACAATAAAAAAAAAAAAAAAAAAGAGAACTGCCCAGATTTAAATAAATTGAGGAGAATGTGACAGTAATACAGAGTCAAAATTACATGCTTAAAAAAAAAAAAAGCACCACCAGAAAAATAAAATTAGCAATCACCTTTATGCATGCGTGCATATATATATATATATATATATATATATATATATATATATATTTAAGTACTTCTGACTGAACTCTTCTAGTTCATTGTATCAGCAAAAATATCCAGCATGGTACTCTGTATCAGCAGAAGAATTCAAGCAAAGGTGACATTTGTGCAAAATTAATGCTTCCTGCTTTAAATGGAGAAGGAGTGTGGTATTTTAGAAGCATCACCAGCTCCACAATGTCTGGAAAGCCAAATAGTGAATTCGAGTTTCCAGTGTTACAATGGAAACAGCATGAACTAAGAAACTGAGAAAGAGTGAGAGCAGAAGACAAAGAAGGAAAAAAAACAAACAAACAAAAAACCCCCCAACTATTTCCAGATTTTGAAAACACTGAAAAACTGAACACTACATTAAATGGCTGTCAGATAATCCCGAGGTGATTACTCAAGGACTGAGAACAAAATTCACTCCTTTTTATTCTTACTCAGTCAGCATTTTAATAACCTTTACTATGTCCCTAACTTGCTATTCATACCTTGTATAACCTTAGCCTTATCATTTCATGTCAAACCTAGCTATAAATAAATATATGTTCAAACAGGAATTTTGAGGTGTCCCTTCAGAGAGCTCTGATACAGAAATCCCTCTATTTTCTATTTGACATGCCCAATTACCACCATGCTTTTAACTCTGGAACAACTCAAAGAAAGTTAAATCCACATCCGAAATCCCTCAGGTCGAATCTGTCTCATTATTAGCCCGAAAAAACACTACTCAACAATAACATGTTTCAAATTAAAAACAAAAAAGTAAAATAGAGATACCTTACATATTTCGCAATTTCCCCCTTCTACTAGCAACAATTCATTAACATTATTAGTAATAGCCAACATAAACTGTTCCTGCTTTAAAACTAATAAAAGTACATCTTCCTGCTTTTGCTTAATGGTAACTCTCCTTTTATATGAAATAAATAAATGAAAAAAAAAAAAAAAAGCTTTTTCTGAGGCTTAATTTTTGTTAAATTATAAATGCTTTTTAACATAACCATGCCACATACTGGAAGCTTCATTTCACAGCTGGAATCTCCAAGCGAATTACAACACAAAAATAAGCTGCTGATCTGATCTCAAAAACATTGTGTGAGTGCATGCAAATCTCTTAAGACACTAAAATAAGAAAAAAAAAAATCAATAATAATAATAAAAAAAAATAAAGATGTACACCCTCACATTTATCAGTAATGTTCTTTGTAATGGGATGACTGGTGTTTTATATTGTGCTTCTCAGACAGTGATTGTATGACATTTTAATGCAAATAATCATAGCAGTAGCATAAGAAATTAATGAAAGAGTGCCCCAACCTTCAAACATTATCATATTCCAAAGACACTACTGTTATTTAAATAAAGAAATTTATTGCCAAAACCAAATCTCATTAAAGACAAGTGGATTAAAGTCTGCATTATTTTTCATATACTAAATATGAATTGTGAACAGAGCAGCTCATATACCTAGTAAGACTGGGGTTGTAAAGAACAGCAAATCAGATACACCGACCAGACATAGCTATTTTAAAACTTGTAAGCATACAACTATTTCCAGGTAAAACCCAGATGTGGAAGATAACATCCAACCATATGATGCACTGAACCACAAGATCCTTCCGACTTCCCTGAGGGATCCCAGAGACACAGCAGCACACCAAGGTTAGAGCAAAATTGGGGCCACAACAACACAAACTTTGCATCTTTGCACAGCAGATTTAAGTCATGAGCTACCCTAACAGTTCAGCTGGCTCTTACAAGACACATTCCTGGCAGAAATGAGCAATTTCCTGAGATCCTGAGACACCTAAGTAATTGAGATACCCAAAGAATATGTATATATACCCACCCTGCCCAAGTCCTCCTCAAAACAGACCAGATCACATTTTAGTAACACTTAAAATGATAAAAGCTGTTTCAAATGAAATCTCCATCTACAATAGCCTTTCGCAGGGTGCTTTAGATGACACTAACAAAAAGCTACATCAAGAATTATTTGTGCAACTCTGGAAAAGCTCATCCCCGAAGTGAAACTGTCATTAAGTGGCAATAACAGAAACAATCTATTACAGTTAATACTCCTATTTGGCTGATATATATATATAGCATTGTGCTTACGCATTGCTCCAATGACCACTTTGTTTTGAGATTACGGCAAAATGAGTCAAATGCAGACCCATTTCAACACAAAAGAAAACCTCTCAATGTCACAAGAGAAACATTTTGGTCAAACACTATAGCACTATATTAAAGTGCAAATCTAATCCTCTTCGCAATCATTTAAGCATCCCACAAGTTGCTTGCTTACTTTAACTCTTGGAGAAGTTTTCCATCAACAAATTAAAAATGCCACTTATTAAAAAAACAGTCTTAAAAAAAATCATTGTTTTTAAACATCGAATGCTAACAGAGAAATACAATGTACAGTCCACTGAAATCTAAGAATTGCCCCCCCTCCACACACACACACAAAATTGCTTTATCAATACCACATTAACGTGCACTTAAAATACGCTCGCATATTCTAGGACAAAGTCACTCGTTTCAAGTTTTGTTTGCTGTGTATGACAGATTGCACCACGATGAGATAAGCAGCAGAAAAAAAACAAAGGTGGGAGAAAGGAGGACTTGGTTTGATATCGATAGTCAAGTGGGAAAACCAATGGGAAAAGCACGCGGCTTCCTCTGACAGCTGCAGAAAAACCAATCCACAGGCACAGAGGTTTGGCTGAGGCGGAGACAGGGATTCATTGAAGAAATTCTTGAGGGTGTCTTTACTATCAGCTCTGCATGCAAGCACAGACACAGCAGGCAACAGACTAAGTCAAGGCTAGACAACTTGAAGCAGCACAAGAGCTAATATTAAGAAAAAAATAAAAAAAAAACACAGCTGCACGTGCGAACAACAGAGTTGTGGGCACGCATTTTCAAAGTGCTGCCCCAATGTTTTGAAAACACTAAGAAACTTCACCTGAAGGGGACTAAACTTTTTATTGCACTAGAGAATTGAGATAATGTATCTCGTTTGCATTTTTAAAGCAAGTCGTTTAATCAAAAATAATACGGAAGAGTTATAAAAACAGCAATGTAAATGCCTAAAAGAGTAGTAGCCAGTGCAGCGCGCCTAGCTGGCGAGTCTGACAGCTGGTGTGCACGCTGCAGCAGGAAGCGCTGTTATGTTATTTATTTATTTAAAGTAAGGGGGGGCGCGTTTGCGGAACCCAAACGCGCGCCCGAGCAGCCGCCGGCCCGGGGCGGCCTCCCGCGCCGCCGCTGCGCGCGCGTCGCGGCGCCA
>JAWLRI010000978.1:511694-624948 GCA_034781795.1 Crypturellus tataupa
CCTCCCGCCTAGTCCGTTCTTCATCCCCCCCCCCCGCCCCGGCTGGGGATGGAGCGCGCCGGCAGCGGCGGGTGGGCGCCCGCGCGCGCGCCGGCCGTTGGCAGCCGTTGGGAGCCGTTAGGGCTGTTAAACAGCGCTGCTTCCTCACGGAGCCCTGCGGCAGCCCTCGTCTCGGCCGGGGCATTGGTACCACGGGCATTTTCCCCCCGAAACGCTCGGTGTGAAGGAGGGCTCGTCACGAAAGCGCCTGGCATCCGCGAGGCGTCGGGATGTGCCGCGCGCCCGCGTTAACGCGCTTTTAGCGTGTCCCCAGCCTCTCGCCGCGAGGAGGTGGCCCCATCCTCCGGGGACGCTCTCAGGGGCCTCAGGCGGGCTGTGGCTCCCCAGCAGCACCACTGTCAGCCGTGGCAGATGTGTCCAGCAGCAAAACTTAACGCTTCTGTGTGTTTCCTAGCTCAGGATTGTTCAGGCTCGTTCTGGGGGAAGATTAAAACTTGAATAGCGAATTCCCATAGGTTGACAGAAGGAACTTGCTGGTGCGTAGCCCCCCTCAGGTGTGCGATGTGAGGAGACGGCGTCCGCCCTGCGAAGCGTCGCGGCAGCCACGCGCGTCCCCCTGAGCGCAGCCGCCGCTGCCGCGCTGCCCTCATGCCTCAGCGTGAGGCGGGAGAGGGGAGAAGGTCCAGGGGATGCAGGATGCAGAGTTTTGCATGGGAGAAAATTTGTACTAAAGTTTTCTCCATATCTGACATTTGTTAAACTTCACACGTCTGTGTGCTGTATGTGCTGGCACTCTTCTACTGTAAGAATGCCCTGTTCCTCTATGGTTTATCATACTTCCACAGTACACTAAAATGACCCAGAACAAGTCATCCAGCTTTCAGTATGCCCACATGGAGAGAATCATCCTGAACTACACACATGAAACAAAGCCACAGCACTCTCCCCTTGCCATGTTTTTCCAGTGTATTGACTTAAGTCTGCAAAGCCCTTTGGCTTTAATGGCTTTAATACTTCAAATACTTCAGCACTTGCATATTATCTTGACATCCTGAGATAGGAGATGTCAGTACAGTCTTCTGCGTCTGGAGCTCGCCCACACTGTTAGTCAAATAAAACTAGACTATGACACTTCTGAAGCTCAGTGCAGCTGTATTTAACACTGTTTTGAGGCATTTTGGTTTGTTTTCTTTTCTAAAAGACTGACTAAATAAGTTCAATCTGTGAATTGTAGAGTGGATTGGAGTTTATTAATTATCCCATACATTTCTTATTTATAATGAGTTTTATACAGAAATGCAAACACTGTTCATTATAAATCCAGTATTTGCAAAATGAGTGAAGAATTGCATCAACTAGAGAGAGAAATAATGGAAATGGAACAATCATGCACAAAAAGAAAAAAGACACAAAAGTATCTTTACCTACATAACCCATAGACCTGCATTAACTTGGGAAAGCGATCCTGAAATTATTTAGCTACTTCTATGAAAACATTAGGTTAATGTTCAATAATAATCATGAACAAACGCATTAAAAAGTAGGAGAAAGGGAACAGGAAACCAAACTATGGTACATGGCCCTTAATTAATTTACAGTCTTCATGCAGAAGTGTATCATAGATCAGAGAGCCGAGTGCCAGTGCTACGTGCTTACAGCTGCTGGAACTGCAGGAGCCTCCCTGAGCTGCAGCTTTGGAGAATATTCCGGGAGTGAGGCCGTGCAGAATCTGCTTGTGCCCTGGGTATTCCAACCAGGTAAGGAGATCTACAGCAAATCTCTCAATCTCTCATTACTGAGAATCAGGAGCAGTTCTGTTGTGGGAATTACTGCGCAGAGATTCCAGTCTGAAATTCTTTCTGCAGTTGAAATTTGATTACTTTTTCACAATAGCTTCCAGCAAGGTTTCTGTTTGCACAAATGGTTAAAGCTGTGTCATTTACAGTTTAGCATTTATAGTTAAGCACCATTTCAGAAGCAGCCACATTTCCACCACCCAAAATTGATTTGATATCCCCAGGTTGATTCACAGTTGCTTGGTAGCAGCTGAAGGTTACCATTTTTTCAAAGAGTAATTGCCATGCTCTTCTGCATAAACACTGGATTTTCAGTCTTCCTATGCAGCACTAGAAGATCAATATTGAGATCTTCAGTGAAATTCAACTATAGCCTCTTCCTGAGGGGAAGTCTTCACATCTTGTTCATCCTTTCAGCTCTGTGTAGCAATATAGTTCCACCACTTGTGGCTGAGAAAGTAAAAAATGAAATAAGGATAGGGTAGTCAGCAAAGTATACGAGGACATGAACTCCAGTGTCAGAAAATAAAATGCATTTTCAGTTCATGATTCATGAATTTTCTGTATGAACACCCATTATATAGCTACATTGTTGCAGCTTGCTATACAAATAACATGCACTCTAAAGGATTAGTTTAACTGCATGGGACAGGCAGTTCCTCCTGAAGTGCTTCCTCAAGTGGCTAAATGACAAGAAGGACTTTCCTCTTTCTGCTTCACCTCTAGCAAGAAAGAGGCATTTTATATGATGTCATAATATTTTTTTTTTCAGTTTTTGCTTTTTCAGTTAGCACAACTGAACCGTAGATACTAATAACCTTTCTCCTTTTCAGTGCATATTTTGTTCCTTTTACACTGCTTAAACCAAAACAAACGAACAAACAAAAATGTAGCATATTTACTCTCAAGGAGACTCTTGGTCCTAAAGCCATCCCATTATTTTATTTTTATATACAATGCACTTAAAGAAAAGATGCCTCATAGTGTACTGTTTTATATATGTATATATGCATATATATAAGATAAAAATAAAACATATTGCACATAGCTGAAAACATGAGTAAAACTAAAATTTCAACTTACATAAATACTTTAAGTATCTTAGCGTTCAGTCAGAGCCATACATCTTTTTAGTATATACTCTTTTGCATTAATCAGGTAAAATTAAAACAGATTTCAGCTGTAAATATAATGTCAGCCCTACTTGACCTATAGATAAAATAACTTATTTCTGATGCACAAACCAAGGAAACGACGTCTCAAACAAAATCATTTGTTCTGTAGTTGGATTCTAAATTGTCTTCATGACAATTTATTTTTATTCCATGTTAAATAATGCAGTTGAATGTGCACCCTTGTATGTTGCGTGGACCAAAAAGACAAAGTTTTGTTTAAACACATATATCTATGAAAATCTGTTAGAGTTAGGCTGAAAAAGAAATCCAGGAAGAACTGCTGACTTGACTCACTACAATTATAGTAGTATTTGTTTTAGCCATTATTATTTTTCAAATTTCCCAATGTTGTTCTGTGTGATAAAAGATACTTGTTTTATTGCAAGCATACCATTAACAATATGATAGCCAATAATATAGAATGGCATAAAACTTCAAGGATACTGTCATAAGATGGTAGGAAAAGTATATATATCATATCATAGATGCAGGTAGTGGTGTTTTCTTACACAGCTAACAGCACACTGGTTTTCATTTCCATTTGTCTGTAGTGATGTTTAATAAAAAAGAATACTTGGTCACACTGTACTTAGTTGATTAAGAACTGGATTGTATCTGGAGGTCTCTTTGCAAGTTTTTTCTTGCTAATAATTTACAGCTTGCTGTATTCATCTTACGTGAGGCAGAAGCATTGTTTATGGACAATTATGTTAAGAATTCTCCATGTGCTTTACTGCAGCAATGAGCATTTAATAGTTCTTTGTTTTATATGTGCTGCTTCCTTCTAAGTACAAGGTAGAAAGAAGCACAAAAACCTACAGAGACGGTAGAGAAATACCGATTCCAGAAGTGGTTAATAGTCTCTGAAATAGAATGGTATAGTTCAGTCTTGTGGGGTGTTTGAAACTTTAATTAATTATTTTATTAACAGTTAAGTACAATTTTAGGATGCTAATGACTTTAAATGCACAGAAATAATCATCTAAATAGAGAGTGTATAAAAAAATATTTCTGAATGTAAATCTTTTGCAACACTCGCGAAAGTCTAAAGAGAAAATTATGAAGGTAATGATAGTGATTCTGTGCTCAGAAGGCAAATGTTTCCAATGTCATTGACACAACTATTGTGTATTCAGGGTTCCTGTCGTGGCATCAGAAGCAGCAGCCTCATTATAAGAAGTTTTTGATCTCATGTTTAAGCAGAGCTAGAAGAGAGCCTAAATGTAGCGAGGAGGCTGACTGAGTAACTTCAGCACAGGGAAGAGTGTTGGGCATTCTAGGAGATACATGAATGGACTAGGAGTCTTTTTAAAGGTTATGAAGTCCTTCTTTCTCCCTATGTCTGAAAACTGCTATTGAAGTGAAAGGAACCTCTGTCCTATTCATTTCAAAGGGGGTTTTGTCAGGAAAAAGAACTTGATCAAAGTAGCTACTAAGCATGCTTAGTGGCTAATGTTCACAGTTAAATATATCAGCTGTTCCAAACCATTTCTATTACAAATGTATTCAAACGATTCAGAGGACTGGCTGCTTGCACATTTTCCTCTTTCAGGTCACCAAAGGCCATCAGCTCAAACCTGAAACCTACTCTGGAATAGCTTCTTGGGAGGCTGTAAGATTTAAAGCATTGAATGAAAATTAGAAGATTGAAAATCAGAGTCCAATAGCAATAGGCACCATGTAAAACTAATAAAAAGGCAACTATGAAAAGAGCTTGTATCCAAAATTTATAGCTGGAAGATCAGGTGATGAAAAATTCCTGAGCTAGGAAGCAGAAGAAATCTCCTGATTTAGGAGTCATATACCAAAAATACCTATGTCAAGAATCAGGTTTAAATTGGCAGGAATTATCCTTTATATGTGAAGGTTACCAAAGGTATTGGAGAGGTCACCAATTCTTTGACAGAACCTAGTGCAGCTATTTCCTATTGAATATAATTTTGGATTCCTAGTTGAAAATCCACTCTTAGCTGTGCTGTTTTATTACACCATTCAAGTTAACAGCAGTCCAATTATGAAACCAAATGAATTTGCCTTACACTCCATAAACCTCTGCAACTCTGTGACAAAAGACTTCCGTAAGTGACACGGGTTACACAGACTGGAACAACTAGTTTGCCCAATAGTTATCAAAAGCTAAGGTAGCAGAAAGTTTCATTTTAAGAAGGGTCATTTTAGGTGCTTATAAAGGCATTAAGTTTTTACGGTATAGGCTGAAATTTGTTTTCCATTGCTGTGGAAGTACATATGTATCTGTATTAATCTCTCTCACATAGTTAAATAATTGTACTGAGTATACATAGAACATGAAGCTTTAAAATATGTAAGGAGGGTAGACTATGAGCCAAAAATGATGTGTTTGAAAACAAAAGGTTGCTGTAAACCAGCAGTATTTTCCCCTAGAGGGAATGTAATAGTAAAGGTAATCATTGATCAGATATCGTACCTGTATTCAGATTACTGAAATCATCCTGCTCAGGAGATAAACCCACTGAAGATAGTACAACTGGAACCCATTTGTTAACATTTAACCTTGAAAATGATAAGCGTTGAAGGAACTGATAGTTCTTTTGATATGTGACTTTATAGGAGATTCCAGTGCAGCATCATTACTATCATATGGTGTCATCTTGCAGATAATTCAGTGAAAGTGTAAAGGGAAATCACTTCAGTCAGCTCTTTGGGTTTGGAAGACTGGCTAATCGACCCAAAGTAACAGCCTTATCTAGATCATTAAATACCATGTATGAAAATGAACATGAGGTAACACTAAAACAAACAAACAGCAAAGAAAATGAAACAAATTACAAACCTGTCCTTTGTATTAGGAAAACCTCAGGACAGACTGCTATTTTTTCCCTTAAACAATTATTTCCCAATTTTTCTCCTTTTCTCTCAACCAAGGAAAGAAAGAAAAGAAAGGAAAGAAAGAAAAGCCCATCACTAAACAAAACCATATGATGTGGCAGAACGACATGGGATATGGGCTATTCTCTTCCTGGTCAGTCTGAATAACCGTGCAGCTTTCACTGCTCACAAGGGAGGTTTGACTCATGTAAATATTGCATTTCAACCTGTTTCACCAGGAAAAAGGCAACTATACAATGGACTGACTAGCAAGGAGGAAGACTGTAGTCATGGCTAGAACTACAGAACTGCTGTTGTAAACAGCACATAACATGTACACAATATATACCACCAGGTATGCCATCAAATTTTGGAAAAAAGCATTTGGCCTTAGAAAGAGAGATTTATCCAGCTTTCATTTAGAAGAAACTAATGGAGAGAGACTTGCAAACCAAATTTGCAAGATATTCTGAGGAGTGTTCCTTAAATCAGTCTAATTTTAGGAACTGGGAGCTCCCCAAATCATGTTAATAGGAGAAACAAAAAAAGATTCTTCCACCCAACTACCTCTCTCCAAGTACATCAGTGCGTTTGTAAGGCTTGTCAATAAATCAGGAATCATGGACTTTTAAAACCTACAATTTTTATTAAGATCTCAGAATCCAGGATGAAGGAATGTTCCTTCCTAAACTGGGACAGGCTCTTTGCAGAAGTTTGCTCCAGCACTAAGTGCTACTCTGCTCTTAAAAGAGTCATACTTTTCCTGAACTCTACTGTAAGAGTAGAAGTGGGCCTGCTTTCTAAACACGTATTTGCAGGCATCATTTGAAAGAAGAAATCAGGAAATGCACAAAACATGTTTTATAAACAACCTAAAAGCCACCTGAATAATCTCAAAAATTGCCATCTCCTGACATAGTAGCCCAGAATTTTTCCTCTGCCTACCGCCCTTTATCCCATTACCCGGCTGGTTTGGGGCTGTGGGAGCCCCGAGCAAGGCAAGCCCTGCTGTAAATCTCTCCTGACTTGTGGTCTGAGGATTTCCCCTAGGAGGAAGGATCGCAATTTTATTTTACTATACCACTAATTAGAGGCAAGTTTAGCATTGTTCGTAATCAGGACAGTGTCACTGCGTGTTCTGCACTTCAACCATAATTTCTGGAAAATTAGCCCTGAGAACAATCAGCGTGAAAACAAGTAAGTGTGTCAGTGATGCTGTTCCTCAAGAAACAAAAATAATAGCTAGATTCTAGGAAAAGTCACAAAGAAAATGAAGGTGTTAAGTTGACAATGAATAGTACAGTGACAATACTCTTTGTAGTGTTCTGTCAGTGAATAAATTCACACTTAGGAAAGATGCACACAAACTTTTAAGTTTTCTGTGATAATTTATGCAACAAACAGATTTATAAATGTATTGAAGCTTCAAATTTCTGTAGTCCTTTGCAAAAGAGGTTAAGAAAATCAGTAAAAAAGATACTTTTATTATGCAGTTGTCAATTAGAATGTTTTGGGTGTAATGCAGAACTGAGAAAAGGCCAGTTGGAAAAATTCACCAAACCAAGACTGAGAGAAAGGTGAATAATCAGGAACAGGAAACAGAGCTTTTATTTCCATTCGAATGAAACTTCAGAAGATTATTTTTATATAGCTGAGTCTACATATTTCTCTAAGACCTGAAGCTGCATGTGTAGAGCCTCCTCCTAGTGTCCTAGACTGTGGCTTGGAGTGTGGACAAAACCATAGCTGTTGACAACATTTCTCTAAACTTCACTAAGATCGAAAGGAAAAAAAAAAGTTAAAAGTGGGAAGTGAATTATGGGTTAAAGTAGGCAGGGATAAGAGGACACCTGTGAAATCTGAGCTTTCATGTTTCACATTTAAGCAAATTATGAACAACTCAATATTTGTGGAACTGCATATAAAGATATGTAGGATAGTAATAATTGAAAAGCCTGAGAAAAGATTGTTTTGATATAAATATTTTATTCTAAATAAAAAGATTATTCTGTAGAGATGCGCAAGGAGACCATCTTCTTCTAGATGGATTAAATAATGGAGGAGGCTCAGAATTATACAGCTGTACCCGCCGTGTCCCTTAAGACCCCCCCCTTTCCCCCTGGAATGGGGCATTGCAGATACCTTGCAGGTCACTGCTGAGGAGAGGTAACTGCACTGTTTGAGAAAAGTTGGAAACACTATTTGATTTAGTGTTTTATTTTCAGGTAAACCATTCATGTTACTTTTCAGTGTACACTTTGGTAAAAATAAGTGATATTTGTTTTCATACAAAAATGCTTTTGTTCTGTGGTCTATATTAATGATGCATGCATGGCAACAAGCATGTCAGAGGGGTCTACACACACACAGAAACAACAGGAACAGCAGAAAAGGGATAAAAATAAGAATAGGAAGGGCAAACCACGTGGAGAAGTTGCCTCACGCAAGCGCGCAGACACTGCTGATCAGTCTAACGGCAGCCCAGGCTGTTTCACTTTCTCTCCAGGCTGCTGCGTCGCCGGGCGCTGCTGTGCAGCGTGAGCCGCAATTTCGGCACACTTGGCCTTATGCAACTGAAACTTTGAAGGCTCCAGTAACACTTGTGCAATGACTTAAGCATTTTTTTCATAGAAAAATAAAGCAATGTTACAGGCTCACACCTGCAACAAGAATTTCTAACCCTGAAATTCCTAGCACTGAGTAATGCCTCAGTTTAAAAATCCCCACTTATAGGTGTTCCACCTTGCAAATTCTACTACATAAACGCTCCTCTACAGTTTCCTGCAATGAAAACACATACAGCAAAATTCTTGTAAGAATTTCCACCTCAAAACTCCGATAATATGGATCTTGTCTAAGATTAAACAGAATTTTCTTAGGATCTGTTTTTAACAAAAGGCTATATAAGCCAATTAGATTTTTAATAGACTATCATTTTAAAAGAGAAATGTATGCTAGTAAGATTTAAAATAGAAAGTGTACATAACAACAACAATAAAAACAGACAGATAAATAACATTAACAAAATCTATATGACAAATTTGAAAAGGAAGAGGGAAAGGTTAATTATTGCTTTGGTTTTGAAAGATTCTGAGGCTTCCTCTATTTTTTAGCTAATGCTCTTTCATTCAAACACTCTGCATTTAGCTTGTGAGGTGTGTCCAGTAGATCTGGCATTACTCAAATTCAAAATTGCACCTGCTTACACATGCATAGTCACTGCATATAGGAGTGCAGAGAGCACCATGCAGTTGAAATAAACCATATAGCTGCTCCTCAGAGAAAGAGCCATTCAGAGTGTTCTTACAATGATTTAAAACACATCTTTAAACATTCCTTTTCCTACGTTATTTTGCTTCTGCAGTATTGGTGCTGACACATGGTAGGGATGCAGGCTGCAATGTGCTAAGAATCTCCAGAATCCTGAATTTCCTTGAATATACCCTTTCCTGGAGAAGGACAGGACTTCCATGTGCCACTAGCAATATTGCTATTAGTTGACTTGTTCATTATTAATTTTTTCTGATATGGTTCAGACTTGTGAGCTTCACTCAGCTTCAGATATCCAGGTAACAAACTCAGAAGATTATTCTTTATTAATAAATCAGTGCCCCCCTGTCAGCAAGAGCGCACCAAAGTGCTCTCAGCTGGGAAGCTCTGGGTCTCTATGTGCAGCTGGGTTTTGTGCTCCCACCTGTTAAATAATGTTTTGCTCTACTTTGATTCCCAATTTGAAAGGAAGAAATTTCTGCACAAGTGAAGACAATCCCAGGAGAGAGCAGCAAGCTCTGTCTGGTGTTGGGCTTAGTCCCTTGGTGCCAAGCACTGCCCAGGTGTGCCCAGGGAAGGGTTTGGTCACGCTGAGCACCCGCTGCCGTTCCTTGCTTCTCCAGCCCAGAGCAGGAACAGACCTAGGCTCTACTGCAGCATCCAAAGATTTTATGGCATTCTTTTTTCTCAACAGATCATGATGTATTTTGAGGCATCAAGAAGAATCTGAGGAACCCTCATTTGTGGGGCCTATGTGGTAAACATCACTTGTTAGCATTGTAAAATTCATATTTTTGTTTACTTCATGATTGCCAAAATACCAGATCCATAGTACTTGACATCTCATATCTCCGGAATTAATGACATTATTCTCTATAAAACTAATTATTAGTTGTGAAACTATGACATTTCTCTGCAAAGGGTGCCAATAATGCTAGCGATAATCCTGAGGCCAATCAGTCTCCTTTCCAAAACAGGTAAAATTGAAAGTTCTAAATCCAATGGGTTTAATTGTTCTTCCTTTGTCCTATTCCTATGGACAGTTCATCGTTCATAATAAACTTCTTTATGAATAAATTAAATCATCTGAAATATTTTTCTCTCTTAAATGTACCTTGAATATGCTGGAAAATAAGTTTTAAGAAGTCCTTTCAACATTAATGTTTATGTACCCGGTACCCTAGGAGCCACAGCCATGGATGTGTTGAGCAAAAACTCATTGGTGTCTGCCATGCAATTTATAATGTTCATGCTGGAACCTCAAGTCTTGCACTTCCTTTGGATAGATTTTAATAGGTGCTACATTCTGAGATATGTATTTTAGAAATGATTTTATATACACTACCTGATTTATGTGTTTATGTTTTAAACCATATCCTAAGGCAAATTGCTGCTATCCTCGTTCCTGCCTGGGCATGCCCATGTTACCATAAACGACCATTCAGTGATAATTCAGATATGATATTTGAGATTTTTATAGGGATAAGAGCAAGCAACATAAAATATCTTCACAGCAGCCAGTTTTGTATCAGCAGTGCCGGAGCACAGGATGTGGGGATGGCGAGAAAGCTCTGCTCCCCTTAGGTGTGCCTGTGGCAGGCGGCCAGCCACGGCGCCGCACCCACGGCTGCTTTTTGCTACTCAACAAAAAAACAGCATGCAAAATAAGCTTAGAAATAGATTTAACAAAACAAGTTTAATTTTGTTATGTGCAATAGGCCATATAAGTACGTTTCTAATCTATTTCCAACCTGCAGCTTCCATATTTGAATGCTTGCACTCTTCTCTCTGCTGTTGCTCCCTCAGTTTGGTGCTGCTGGGTGTGCAGGGGTTTTGCAGGTCCTCGCTTCGCTCACGCCCCAGAGCTGCAGTGCTGCAGCCCTGATCCTCCACAAGCCCGTGAAAACACCTCTGTGTGTGCTAAGAAGAGGCACCTGCACATTTTCCTAGTGTGAAAGAGCCTAGAACAGGTTATTTTCTTTGCAATTCCTATTTTTCATCAGTTAAAGCTATTATGCTGAACAGCTGTAACTCTGCTTACTCCTGCCTGAATAAAAGATAAGCTGGTGCATTTGGGGGATAAAGAGTGGGCCTATATCTTGGATATAAATTTTAGTTCTATATCTTGGATATAAATTTAGGTTCTATAGCATTGCTTTGAGAAATTTTCAATATAGATCTTAAATATCCACATATGTATAAATCTTTTTGTATGTAAACGGCAGCATGTATTCAAAAACGTGTGCTTAATTTAAATATGGCAAGTGATTTGCCAAACAGACTTACTTGTGTGACTAAACCTACACAGAGTTTGCTCCATGGGACCAAAATGTGTTCCAGCGTGATTCATCAATGAGTAAGAATGATGCTATCCAGAGTTTTAATCTAAGCACAGATTTGAATAATGACCTGGATATTTTGAAGAGCAGCTAACTAAGCAAGAAAAGAAAAAAAAATATAAAGAATTCTATGGTTGATATCACTCCCTATTTTGAGCTGTGTGAGTCAGGGAGCTATCACATGGATTTGCACAGAAATATCAAAGCAAATCCCACTTCAAACCCACACCTCTTCCCAATATATACCCGCACTCATCGATTCTGACAGAGTGAACGTATGTTTGTCTGAAATAAAAGCATAAGATAACACAGATCATAGCTACACAACAATTAGCTTTCTAAAAGACTGTAATTTTCCACGGAATTTCTGCCTGGGCTAAATTATAGAAAATCTGGGGGGAAAAAATGCAATGATCAAATTCAATTTGCTGGGAGGCCTTTGGAATGTGTGCTGGGCTTAAAGGAGGCAAAAGTTTTGCAAAACTGAAAAGAAAAATATTTTTCTAAAACAACAAAGGTGCCAATTAGTGCAAATCTTCATTACTAATTGTGGCTGAGAGCGCCTCAGCTGTCAGGAAAGAATTAGAACCAAACATATTTCTTCAACATCAGAGGCCTATTGAAATATAAATATGAGATATCTCTGGACACATGGAAGAAACATAATTTGGACTGGTTGGTGTTTTGAAACATGAAGCCTATTACTGTAGTGGAAGAAAACATCCCTCAGTCTCCTGTAGAGTATTTCTGCTAAGTCACATCCTAGTAAAAGGCAAATCTTTGATGGACGTCTGTTTATTCCAGGATGTTCTGTCATGTGCTGCATGTTGCTGCCAGATGCAAGCTCCTCTGGAAATCAACAGAACAATGTGGGCAATATTTTAATCCTGTATTCAGAATTGTAACATTTACATGCAGGAAGTATCGTATTTTGTTGTTATTTCTTTTATGGAGCTAAATAATCATGCTTCAGTCCTGCTGTCTTTGGAGATCATGTTTTTTCCCGGTAGTTTATAAACCTCTCTCATCTCCCTGCACAGAGAGAACTGAAAGGAAGCAGTAAGCAAAAGAAGGCAAGTGAGAAGAGGAATAGAAGGAAACACCGACCTTTGTCATTCTTCCTGCTTCCAGATCCGCAGCTCTGGGGTTTGCTGGGACGCTCGTTCCTGTGGGACCGCGTTCACCAGGGAGCAGGTTTCCTGCGGTCCTCACGGAGCAGGATAGAGGTGTCAACAGCACCTGTGCGAGGATCGAGCCATGCACCAGGCTTCCTGGAGAGGCTGGAGAATCTCCAGCTTTCTGCTCAAAACCCAACTGGAATTGGTCAAATATAGGTTTGAAAATAGGAAAAGACTCTTACTCTGCAGTGATCTCCAGAGCAGGACAGCTGTAAGAAAAATCTAGTACATTTTGGTGGAGCTAAAAAGGTTCTATTTGTTGTACTTTGCCTAGCAGCACTGGCCAAGACTTTGTTACATGAAGACTCTTGTAGCACTGTGTTCCAAGCTTTTGCCACTTGACTTATACATTACTTGGTGGATTTCTTGTTAGAAAAAGATCGTATGCAGACCAGAAAACGAATTTCCTCCAGTGGCGCAGAAAACCAGCTAGTTCTTGTGACACAGGACAAGGCCCTTGCCTTGCAGTTATGGGGAGAAGGTCACTGGTGCTTAAGAGTGAAACCCCAAAGAGAGCAGCTCTGCAGAGTGCCCGCCACATTTGCACGGGTCGTTCACATCCATTAAGTCCTGACCCAGAAGTAAAGCAGGTAACGACTGCAATAATTGTATTGGTAAGCTTGGTTGGGAGCAGGACTAAATTTAGCTTAGTTTAGCTTGGCAGATTAGACTGTGGTTTTAATATTCTTCTTAGAAGATATCTAGGAATAAATATTATTAAAATCTTCTCTAAAATCTCTGAAAAAAATGAATAGATTCTGTTGATCAAGGACTACTATCTGCCCTTTTCTCCTAGGACAAGAATGGCCCAGCCTAACTTATACTCCCATAAGCTGCTGAGAAACCTCCCAGGTCCTGAATGGCTTGTGGAACAGATAGCTTTGCTCTTTCACAAATACTTCACATCTTCAGGATGTTCATCCCCTAAAAGTTTTTAGATCAAAATCAATAAACCTCTCTCTTTTTTTTTTTTTTTTCCCATGTAGTTCCCATGTAGCTCATTTTGCTGCAGGTACAGTTGTCCTCCTGATACACTTTGTTCTCTCGCTATTTGTTCCATTGTTTTATTGCATCCATAAGTCACTCTTAGCAGACAATTAATAAGAGGATCTTGTAAATGGTTAATGGCAACTTGTCCATTTGAAAACTAGCTAACAGAAACGCATCATTCATGGCCGTTAGAATCTGGCTCAACTTAAACCTCCTGCTAGCAAAGCTCAAGGAATTGTTAAAAATATTCACAGATGCTCTGGGGTTTGTCAGGAGCTTCATTGCCTGATTTTCATTTATCTGTTCCCCAATATGCAGTGACCCTCCTCAGCAGTAGGAGCTCTTGGGCTCAAGGACCAGGGTGTGTTTTTGGTTCCACGCTCTCCAGAGCCGCTCGTGGATAAATCTGTGTGAGTCCCAGTGCGGGATGGGAATTTCTGCAGGGAGCTGCTCTGTGGACCCACAGCATCCCGCTGACATGGCCCCTAATTAACTTTAATTGGCTTGATTTAATATTTGGTCTGCAGGGAGGAAGATGACAAAGCTGCTTCATGAGCACAGAAGTCAAAATATCTGCGGTTCAAGGTTTGAGGATGAAGTAACAGACTGCACTTTCCTGGCGCAGGGGGAAGAAGTCTTGCCCAAGGGACTCGAAAAGCCACCCAGGATAAAATCACCACCGAGCTCGGCGTGGGGATGATGCTCTGGAAATGGCAACCAGGTACATGTATGTGACTTTTGGGGTTCAGTAGGGAGAGGTTTCATCTCTGCACCGAACCTCCTCGTCAAAAGTGAACTTTCATTTGAAGACTTTTGCCTTTGATTGCTAATGGAGTGGTTGCTGATTTAATCTCCACCACGAAAATCATACCTGCACCAAACACTAAATCAATAGGCAACAGGGGCTGGGGAAATTATGCTATTCAAATTTGAATGTGGAATTTCCCTAAACTTTTCCCCAACATACATAAAAATAAAATGATATAAATGGAGAAGAAAGCCAACAGATGTAGAGTCATATGGTCTTGCTTAATAGCAAAGCTTAGCCTTTCAAAAAAAATTACATTTACATTCACTACTAAAATCTGACATTTACATTGAATAATTCATAATTTGTTATTAGGCTTTGCTGCTTTTTTTAAATACCCATGAATCTAAGTAGTATTTCTGAAGTAGATTGATTCTCACAAACACAGATATTTTGATACTAAAATATAAGTACATATTTATTACAAAAAAAAAAAAAGCTAGAATTCAGCAAAAACTCTGCACATGGTAGAGATGAGTAAAGATGCGATTTGCAGCATTGTTAAAGCCCCAGCGCCTGCAGCTGGTGCCCGTGTCCTCACACCCACAGTGGCTCCTGCTGCAGAAACCCCCTGCTCCTGTCCCTGCGAGCCCGGGTCCGGTCCCCGTGTGCGCCCTCCTCTCGTGGCCTTGCCCCGCACTGGGAAGCTTTCATGGCACACGTGGATTCTGCAGGTGGGAGAGGCTGCCCAGGGGCGCAGGATGCCTGTGCAGTCGCTGCTCTGCTCTGCAGACTCCACCACCAGCCTGGCTTTCAGTATTGCCTTTGGTTTTAGCAGTGCAACAAGCATGCTTGTGCATTCATAAATCTCCTAAATAAAACTTGCACAGCCCTTTTTTTTTTAAATCTAAATTTAATCCTTGAATTTGTGGGGTTTTGTTGTTGTTGTTTAACTACACTATGCTAATCAAGTTATTAATTACAGAGGTTTAGGCAGTGCCAGTGTTTTCCTGGCACTTACCTGGTGGGTCTGCGGGCAGCAGAGGGGGCGGTTTTGCTGCCTCTCCTGTCCCAGTGCTTCTTTCTTCCTTCTCTCCGAGCAGTTTAATAAATTCAGGGTAACGGATCAGGCCGCAGACTTGGTCCTACCAGCTTGGCACATGCTGGTGGGTCCAGAATCGTGTCCCTCCGCAGCTCCAGAGGGTTTGCCAAGGAGTGACCTCCCTTTGGACTAGGCTTTTTTTGTTTCTCACTGTCCTCCCATGGCCTGGGGACAGCGCCGCTCCGCACCACACCCTGCAGACGCCTCTGCAGCACCCAGCAGCTACAGACTGCGAGTGCGGGGGTCTAGCAGTGACTCCAGCATTAAGTTTTTTGAAAACTTAATAGTCCCTTTTCTTTTCTGCATAGTTCATTCTTCTTTCAGTTCAACTTATGTATATGACCAGGCCATTCCTGAGCACAGGAAAAGAGTCCTTGCAAAGTGCCACTGTGCAGCCTCTGTTCTGGAATGGGAACATAAAAACTCTATGTTTAAAAAACAGAGTAGAGGAGATGTCCAGGACTGTTATATTGCTGTTTCTGGAGATACCCAATAATTAAAAGAACATGTTAGACACTTCAATACCTGGCTCCTGGGAGCTAATAACCTTCTTCATAACTTAAAAAAACTAATTAATAGAAAAGCATTATCTAAAATGTCAAATGCCCCTTTTCCCCCTTCTAATTTATGTTTGCTTTCTTTTTGTAGAATATTTTTTTAATATCTGAAAAATGAACAGCAGCTGGAGGAGACGGTGTGTTGTTAGCAACCCGAACTCCGAACAGCTGCTCTGGGATGAGATCAACAGTGGCAGTGTAAGCAAGAAGCTGAAAAGGATTCCTTCCTCCTTTAAATACTTCTAACCACAGTTCATTATTTTCTTCTTGACCAAATTTCCTGCCTAAATCCCCCTGCAGACTGAACACTCTCCACCTGTTCGGCAGCTCCAAGCTGTTCTGATTTGGGGTTTTTTTGGATGATGTCTCAGACTGCTTCACGGTTTTTCTTCCTATTGCTCTTCCCCGCTCTGCCAGCCCTGAAGAATTTAAAATTTGATGAAACCTGCAGGATTCCTTCCTGTAGGAGAAAACCTAAGGTCAAAAGCTATAGAGAAAATGACTTAGCTGAAGCGAAGAGGATCCATGGGGCCTCTCAGGTGCAGAGGTGGCTCTGAAGGCCACACATGCAGCCAGTTTGGCTGGGTGCCCGGCTCCACCTCTGTGCTTCTGCATGGAAAACGGATACTTTCTGTGTCTGCATCTTTCTCCTCAAGTATTTTTTTTCCCCAACACCACAATATATATTTAAAATCAAATGGGTGTGATTAAGCAGACATATCACACTGACATCTATTTTTGAAAACTATGACAGTATCTTTGTGTCTAGTAATTTTGGTTGTTTGGGCTGATTTTGCTGATGTCTTTTTGTAGCAGTATTGGGAGCCAGAATTACAAGGTCCATTTGTTGTCTCGTCTACAGGAAACTCTTAGAATCTATGGGCTTGAGTCCTGGAGCTACAAGTCCTCAGTTCATTAGTTTTCAGTTCAGTTCTGTCATAGTGAATTAAACTAATAATAGAACAACAACAACAACAACAACAAAAACCGCTTTTGCTTATTCTAGAAGGTTAAATCCTCACTTTTTCCTCAGAAGCAGAGAACAAGTTCCACAGTTGCTAATAGATAATGTCAAGCCCTAATAATTTTTGTGAGTTGTATGGTTCTTCCTAGGGAGGAAAGAGAGATAAGCAATAATTTGTTTTCCTGCAATAAAAAAGTACCATCACAAATTAACAATTGCTTCTGCTTTAGAAAGGGCTTATTAGATTGTGCTTGGCTGAGAACAAAACTTCTGAATTTGGATTAAATGGGCATCTTTTCTCTAAACTCGGTCCCTTGGGTGGGGGTTAGGGACAGAATTTTCCATTAGCTCTGTGAGGTTTTGCTTTTGCACCACACTGTGCTTCACTTGGTATCAGGTTATACACACACATGCATATGTTCACTTGCTGCAAATAAATGTGAGGCAGGAATCAGCTGAGTTAAAGTTACATATATGTGTATATATATATGTTTATTTCTTTTTCTCAAACCAAAAGCATTTATTCTTCCCCAAAATGTCCTGTTGTCCTGTAGGTCTAACTTTGTTATCCAGACGTTTCCTGGGGCAAGAGCAGCACCACAGGATTCCTGTTCAGTAGTGGTTAATACACATTATCCCATTATTACCTAACTGAAAGCATTACCACCACCAGCACCTACCTGTCCTTCCCTTAGTCTGCACGCGGCAGCGATGGACACTTTGCTCTCTCACCTGCTCTGCAATTTGCTTTAGGGCTGCTCTAGGCTGGACTGAAACGGCGGCTCTGCTCCAGCCTGCAGCCTCGGGTATGGACCCTGCTCTCACCAGGAGTGCAGCCCCTGTGCACGAGGAGTTTTCCTTCGCATCCCGCTCTCCCGCCAGGCCGTGCGCTTGCCGGTGCGGTGCCTGCTCGCGGCTATGCGCGACCCCCAGGAGTCCTGGCAAAACCTTCCCATTTCCCGTATCTTTTATGGGATAAAAATTTCCAGAAAGAGCTAATATGTATTTTGTTTTTCTTCTAGGTCCTAAACCTTTATCTTCTGTTGGAATAGCATCCAATACCTATCTCACCACAGGAAAAAAAATACAAAAGATGAAGCCTCCCCGGGATGTGCTTTAAAGGGGGAGGCAAAAATATGTGCACACGCTCAGGCAGCGCTTCTTAGGGCAAAGCCCTCATGCAGGGAGACAGAACCTGCCCGTCAGGCATGCGAGGACATCAGTCATCCAGGGGTCTCCTCACTCACCTCTGGTCCTGGCGCATTATAGCCGGGGTGCATTATAGCCAGGCAGCGTTACAGTCAGAGTGCGGGACACCAGGACACATTATAGCCAGGCACGTTATAGCCACAGCGAGCCGAGCCACAGCGGATGGCGGAGACCCCCAGCGCTTTTATCACATGGGCAGACAAATGCTATGGCAAATTCTGGGTTTTTTTTGAAACCTCAATGTGTTTCCCAGAGTTCATTTCAGTTGTGGTTACAAAGAATTTTCAACTATTTTATCTCTTTCTATGTTTGGGATTCTGTAATCTAACAACAAGCTTAAAGCACCGCTTGGTTAATATTTCCTTGGGAATTCTGAACTGTGAGCATAAGCCACTCTGTTAGTGCCGCTGATACCAGCAGAGAGAATAAAGGAGCTGAAGGCTGTGCTAAGGGCACAGTTCTGCTTTGACTTAAACCAGCATCCTGTTTGTTGCAGGAAACAGCTTCAACAGCCACTGATTTCCTTCACTTACCTGCCACAGGTCACTCGGGACCACGTTACACTGGGATGGGATATGACCGGAAAACTGTGGACAGTAACCAGGTTTTCAGTCTTAATTGTGAATACTCTCCCTTTTTTTTTGTTTTCATTTGAATAGCCTTTAACACCGTTGGCTGCTATTTAATTTCGGAGTGGTGCCATTGGTCCTGTTTAGACTCGGGCACCCCCTTGTGCTGGGCATTTTACAAAGACATAGGAAGACATAGTCCCTGCCCCCAAGAGAACATCACAGTAACTTTTTTTTCTGGTGATTTAATCATAATATTGACAACTTTATCAAAAATTACAAAACTGATATTAAAAAAATTTCTAATTCTTAGTAAGACTAGAATGGGTTTTTTTAAAAAATAGAAAAGCATTTTTATGCTACTGCTCTTCTGGCATTCTCACATTACAACCCTACATAGCAAAATACAAACTGTAACTAGGAAAGGTAGCAGTCCTAAGGTAATTCAGTCCACCATGAGTCCTCTAATATTTCTCTACCACCAAACTCAGGGACTCCAAAACGATACCACGTTACTTATAAACCTTCAGCAAAACTGACTGAGGAAATAGCTTTACGTTCTTTTAACCCCTAACACCTTAGACTGTGAGGATAGCAGACCGGGGACATCAGAGAAGTGTCATTTTTTTTTACTATGAGGATATTATTTTCATAGCTGATACCAGCAAAACTTTTGTCAGAAGTGAAAATAGGAAGAAAATCCATCGAAATAAACGAAAATATTTTTATGGTGTTCACAAAATGCACCATAATAGAAAGAGGAATATTTCCTTTAATTTGAATGTCATCTGAATGACTCAACCACATTGTCACCCACTTAGCAAAAGAAGAAAAAAACACACAAAAAAACCAAAACAAAACAAAAAAGAGGCATAATAAATAAATAAATAGACAAGCATATGTAACACTTTACATCCTCAAAGAATCACGTAGTTCACTAATCTACCAAGATATCGAAATACTTTGTGGGTTCCCTTTGCTCAGCCAGGTCAGCTCGGTGTGATTGTGCCACAGTAATGACAAATGAAACATTGTTCCACTTTCCACAATGGAGTATTTTTTCACTTTTTAAATATAGGAGTTCTCTCTTAAATTAGAAAGTAGGCAAAAAGTAGTCTTTTTTTAAATTTTCATTTTAAGTCTTCTATTAGAAAAAATATAGATTTATTAAACAAAAAATAATAAGGTAGAAAGAAGGGTTGGGCCTCCATCAAAAAAGTATATTATGCTTTAATGCAAAGAAAAAGAAATGGCTCTATGGGCAAAATTCAAGTACGAGTGACCAGTTTTTTAATCGTAAAGTAGGTGCAACATTTTTTAAAATGTTACAACACTGAATGACCTGTAATGCTCACAATATTTACATTAACTCCTTACATGAAACCGTAAGAACTCTAAGAGAGAGAAAAAAAAAAAAAACTTGTATGGACTGAAACAAGCTACTCCTAGCACCCACATCAATGCCATCATTAACCAAGTGCACAAAAATACTTCACACAGCCTACGGATGTAAAGCACACAGCGGTGAGAGAGCACAAACCTAAAAAGCCAACGGGAGGCTGGTGGGTACCAACGCAGCCTCAGGACAGGACGCAGAGGTGGAGCGAGACGGAGGACAAGCAGGAGCGAAAAACGCAGGCGAGGACGGGCGGCGGCAGCACCGCCGCCGTGGCAAACGGGACAACACGGACGTGCGAGCACGACGGACACACGGGCTGGCGCCAGAGATGCCCTCCCGGCGCGGGGGCTGCGGGCAGCGCGTGGAGGCAGCTCGAGGGCACGCGGGGCCGGGCCGGGAGCGCTCCCCTCAGCGCCGCCGGCCCCGGCTCCACAGCCCCCTCAGGGGCCCTGCGAGGCGCGGCGCGGGTCAGGAGCCCAGGCGGGAGCAGGGGCGCGGAGCCCACATGGACTCCGGGAGCCTCCGCAAGAGAGCGCGTCCCGCTGCCGTCACCATCGCCACCGGCCATGATAAAAACAAAGGAAATAAAATGGAAATAATGTTGTGCTACACTTCCGTTTGTTAATTTTATAATGGCTCATAGCTTTAGACTTTTAAATCTGTAGTGTTATTATTTTTTTTCTACATATGTTTCACATTTCTCACTTAATATAACATAAATAATTTGGTTAATAGATTTAACCTGCACATTTCAGCCACATTAATATATATAAGAATCTGTTAATGGTATAAATAATTCTTTTTAAATAAAATAAATCTGATATGTTACATAATACTGATAAAATTTACTGTTGCTAATAGTTTTGTAAGCCACCCTTAATTTTCCGTAATAACACTGCGAGCTGGATACTGGAGCTACTTTGATGAACGCTGCAAACGCTGCCCTGGCGCTCTCCTGCCAAACCGGACGGTCATCAGTACCGATCACGTTAGTACGACAGGGCCTCCGCCCCATTAAAAGTAAACGAGATGGTTAATGAAGTTAGATAATTTAAGCTAATAGGTCTAGGGGGTTTGGAGGGTTCAACGTTACTGGGGATAGAAACTGTTTTGTTTATCAGGTGGCTATGAAACTTTAACTACAGAAACGGTTGACTAAAATAGCCCATCTACTTTTTTTTTCTTTTAATAAAATCTACAGCGTTCTACTTCAAAAGTTAAGTAAATAAAAACGCAACCAAAGGTTGCAGCCTTTGAGCTACTGATGAGACCTGTGCTCCCGCATCCCTCGGGGCTCCTGCGGAGGCCGCGGCCGGGGCACGGCGCTTCCAGGCAAGGCTCATTCCAAACACACAATATAAACGAACACTCAGTGGCGTGAAGTGTATGTCATAATTAAGGTATTACATAATCATGCCTTCTCTTTGCTGTTAAATACAAAAACAGCATCTTTTACATTATCATATAAAAGCATTTAGGCTGTATTTTTATTTATCACTTTACACTGGTAGTCTCTTGTATGTGTACTCAATAGAAACCAAAGAATTTTGTACACTATTTTTTTTTGTACAATAAAAGATAAAGTGTGCATTAGGTACGCTTGTACATGACAATATTGTACAATATTTACATTTCAGATATCACCATGAAATTCTGTATTATCTATATACACAATGAAAATTTCTCAGAAACATTTGGACTATTTCTTATAATCACAATTTTAGTATTATAGAAAAAAAATTCAGTAATCATCTGACATTGTTACTGTAACCTCTCGAGATTTCTGATTGGCTTATCCAGCAACCACTATCCCTCCTAATCATCAAAAATATTGTACCACTAATCCACGTAGCACCCTGGGATGGCATCTATCTGTCTTCATATAAATATTGATATAACCACGTCTATATCAATACCTACACACAGACTTATGTGCATGGTCATGTCGATAAGCACTGGACCAGTAACAAAGACATTCAATGTTATCTAGAGATCTTCCTCCTCTTGGGTTTTGGAGGCTTCACTTGTCGGTCTCCCTGTGGGATTTGGTGGACCTAAAAATAAGTATATTTACAATTAGCAACAAACACAAGGAAAGCAACCAGCAATAACTAAAACTCAACAAGTCACTTGCCCTCACGAAACCATTCTTGTGCTTGATGTTTACAGGGAAGTTGGATGTAAAAGGAAGCTTGAGAGCTTTAAGCAAGCAGGATTAGCAAGGAACAGGCTACATTTATCAAACTTTGCTTTGGTTTAAATTGAGAAATTCAATTTCCAGTTAAATACTGGAGGAATTTGCATGTGAAACACCAGTTGATGGTGGCTGCTCTGCAGAGCGCGGGCGGCCACCCCCACCTGCCGGCGGCATGGAGAGCTCCCGCTCGGAAGGAACGGGGAATCCTTCAGCACTGTCTTCATGTGCTCCCTCCCGAGCCCTCGCAGAGTGCCTGCACCGAATAGTTAGTGGCTCTTGCGCTAGAAATAATGCTCCACGCTAACTAGCCCCTTTGCACATACTTTCCATTCAAAACAACCGACATCTCATCAGTAGTAGCTGAAAAAAAAACTCGCCTCACTATAAACAGAACAATCCTCGAGTCCCTGTGATTGTTCCTGACAATCATAATATTCATGGCAATAAACCCTGATTGCAATTTTTTTTGTGACCAGCGGATTAAAATACAATTCAAGACGACTCAGTGACAGGGTCTGGCACGAGCGCTTCCGCAGCGCGGAGCAACCAGCGCCACGAGGCCCCTCGCAGCAGCTTCCCCTGAGCCAGTTTCTACCATAGTTAAAACACAGACTGCAAATCGTGTGTATTAATGCTGGCTTTATAAACCAAAGCAATGGGATTTATAACAGCGGAATTGGCTGTGATTTGTAGATTTTTAAACTAGAAAGATATCGAGCTTGCAAAAGAACAGTGTACTATTTTAAAACGAAGCACTAATGGATTTGATATTAAGAACATTCTTTTTAACTCACCCTCCATGACAATATCCTTCACTTCAGAAGGTAAAAAAGTGTATTCAAAACAGGGTTTCATTCAAAGGAATGACACTTTTAAATGTAGGTTCAGTAACGTGCTCTCAAGTGAAAAACAAGTGAGCCTGACTGCATCGCCAGTCACAGAAAACCAAGGAGTATGAGCGGGAATGGAACTGATCCAAATATTATCAGGTCTCATGTGCAAAATGTATCAGGAATCTATCTTGGTACCAAGTATAATTGGCAGTGTAACTAAAATTATACATCTTTTCTGGCTTTTCCGAATGATTACACATTTGCAGTTTTCAGTGCAAGAGAAATACTGAAAATCCCACCTCTTTTAAGCAAACACACAAAAAAATTACATGAAAAAGCAACCCAAACCAACACTCCCGGTCTTCAATGCGATTCACATGCACAAACATTGACAAATGGAGACATTATTGCTAACATGAAGAGACTTACATTCCCAGACATTTTGTCTAGTTCACTCATGGCCTCATGAATAGCAGCTTCTAAATGGTTATTTAGCTTTCCACTTCTAGGAAGAAAAAATTAATAATACTGTCAGTAATTCTGTGCCGTGGAGAGAAACTTTTAAGATTCATAGTAGAGACACAAGCTCAAGCTCAGATCAGCAAGAGGAACTACAGGATAAGTAGAAATAAAGGTGCTCTAATAAAACGTGCCAAGTCCACAGGGGTTTCTGAGCTGCCTCAGCGATGCTGCTTCGCAAAAGCAAAACAGACATGATAAAAATAACCAGAATTTTGCTCAGAAGCAGCAGAGCTTCCTGGGAAGGTGCTACAATGAGTCCACCTGTAATGCAAGTACAGTGTTAATAACACGGCATTAATGGCTCGCCTAAAATTCAATATTAAATTAGCTGAAATTCATTACAGAGAATCTCCGTGATGTAACAGGGCAAACCCCAAGTGAGGGATGCCACTCCACAAGGCTGGTTTCCATCGCCGTAAGAACACTAGCAATTCAAATCCCCACGGGAAGCCTCACAGAATAGTTTGTTCCCCGTCTCTCTCAGCACGCTGCCCGCGGGTAGCAGTTTGCTTGCACGACCTCTCGCGGCCTCCTCACCCTTCATAGGATGTCCAGGAAAACAGGGACAGCACGAGGAGCCCACGGCCCCGGGGAAGGCCCTCAAGAGACCCGTGAGCAGGCACAGGAATCTAAAGGAGACGGAATTTAGGGCTTTCCCTGCGTGGACCTTTCTTCCCGGCTGCTCCCAACTTCAGGTATGACCGTGTGGCAGTGGCGAGGCCGCGCACAAGGTGGATCCGTGCGGCAAAGCCCGCGAAGAGATGAGGAAGGTCTGGAGAGGGGCAGGGGAAAGGCGAGGGGGCTCCCTCTGGCTCACGGTGAGCAGGATCGGGTCCGTCACATGGAAACGTGCGGGCAGAAACGTGGAAAACAGAGGCACATGGGGGCTGTGGGCAACAGCCCCCAGGAAAGGGGCAGCCAGATGCCAGCAAGAGCAGCCACCACGTCCCTGCACTCTGGGATGGGAGCAGCGACGCCTCCACAAACAGCCCTTGAATTGGGGGAAATTCTTACACTTTTAAGCAGCTACATTTCTCCTCAATTGTCCTATTTCTTTTGCCTTTTGCCCCTCCTGACATGTGCTCATGGTGTCACCTCGAGGCGCGTGTTTTGCTTCAGAGGGCGCAGCAAGGAGCTACCAGCGGCACCTCCCCATCCCCACGTCAGGAAGCAGCAAAGCACGCGGAGGGCGAGCTTGGGAAATGCATGGACACGGTCCCGCCAGCACCAGGAGCGTCTCCCTCGCGCAGCGCACAGCATGTAAACGGGGAAAGAGCTCGCACCTTAAAAGGAGCTGCACACAAATAATTATTTAATTCCCTCCGGGCGGTGTTTATTGCTGCAAGCTCATGGCCCTTGGCATCCTGCGGCCTCTGAGGCCGACATTGAATTCACGGGTCCCTCTCCTCTCCTTTTATAGCGGCAGGAATTTTCTCCTCCTAAGTTCCACTGCATTTTCCCCTTTTGGTCTATGTTTATGTTCCCCGTTCAAATACTTCCTATTTCACATTTTTGCCTCCCTTATAAAACAGTAAGTAGAGGTGAGAAGGCAAGATACGAGCAAATGAAACTCCCCAAGGTTTGCAGATCTGCTGAGATCTCCAAAACAAGAGCCTTAAGAAGCAAAATAACGGACTCGCTACATTTCCCTGGGGAATAAATGAGCCTTTACTTACTTTCTGTTCCTTTTCCTGGCTCGGTTGTAAGCTTCTAGACCTTCCGTTAGTGTCTTCAACTTCTCTGGCTCCACCTGAGTGAAGGTATGAACACCAAACCACATTACCCAGACCTGCAATTATCAAACACTGCTTTTACTTTGCTGCTAGATGCATTTCTCACGGAGCCTAAATTACAGTGCACTAGAAAACACTAGCACCTTCCCAGCAGCAAAGGAACTGATGCAGACCCGCGCCTTCCCCCTCTTACGCACATGTACAGAACTGCATACTGCTAGCAATAAAAACCCAAAAGGAAAAACATGACACCTAGGAAAATAAAATTAAGAAGGAAAAACATATTTTTTAAAAATAGATTTTTTTTCTAGTATTAATATGAACACCACTGTTGTTTAAATCTCATATTCTGTACTCATATTTTACACAGTTTTACACATTTCAGACCACTTCGAAGGCATTAAAACATTAAGGTATCCAATACACATGATCCCATTTTTACAGATGCCAACAACATCTGCAACATTAAAGAGTTCTGCATTGCCCCAAATTTCCAGGTAAAGCTTTTCAGGCCTTAGCTCAGCCGTGCTGTTAACACCATGTCCAAATTCATTCCTTTTGCAGAAGAGCCACCGTAAATGCTTAAATTAAGTTTAAAAAGGAAACAAGAAACTCATAGCCCCTAAAAGAGCGATATTTATACATTAACAAGAGCTGTGTATGTGGTGCAGCTACAGGTCTTTTTTCCTCTTTCATTTAACGTGTGCTGAGCAATTTGCTGAGTAGGGAATGAACCTGGGCTTAGCTCCACAGGGTTGCAGACTGGTATTCTGGGAACTTGAACTGGACACATAATCAACACAAACAGGAAAGGAAATGAGTTATATGTGTACGACTTTAGCATCTGCATTAGCACATTATTTCAGCTTGATTCACAGTCATTTCTATATTGACAAAACAAAAAGAACGTAAAAATAGCATTTTCTCTCCTAGTAGCCTTGTATTTCGTTGGGCTCATTTTGAACCTTTGCACAACTCCGCAAGACCTTTACATAACATTTGTTTCATTAATAACAATACAGCTTGTGCTTGGACACTTAGAACATTAAATCCATAAATATAACTTTGTTAAGCCTATGTACAACCGGAGAAAGAAGTCTGAATGTGAATTCCTTCTTAACCCAACCTTTCGATTGCCAAATATTTACGTTTGCAGTGAAACAGTTTTTCAGAAGTGACGAGCTGAAGTTGTCCAAAATTTGCTCAGAAAACAGGCTATATATAGTAAAATTTCAGACTAAAAGTAACCTATCTTCGAGTTTGCCTCTGTCAAAAGGCAAAATCTCGAGTGGAAGCAGATCTGCAAGGAGCGCTTGGGGTGGCCTCACGTCCCCATCAACCCCCCGGGCTGTGATTATTTTAATAGGCTGGGTTTGTCCTTTTGAAGGACAAAAATAAAAACTTTACAGTTTTCAACCAGGACAGAATTAGGGGCAATAACAGAATTAGCCAGAGCGTGTAGCTGTGAAGCTGTACTCGATGATGATGGAGCCAGTATTAAATTGGAGAGTATCCATATCCACAAGACATAAGTGTATATAAGCAGCATGCTTTGCTGAAGGCTGCAGGGGTCTGCCATTAGATAGATAGATATATATGTAAAATAAGAGTTTAATGGTAAACTGCTTTAAGGCAGAGTTCATCTGAGCTTGGATAACAAGGGACTTTCTCAAATACAAAAAAGGAATCAGTATCTTATTTTTTTGAATTTCGTGATGGCAGAGTATAGAAAATCCTATTAATCCCCCTAAGCTGGGACCAAACTGCTAACGTGGCTATGGAAAGCATGTCTACTATAAACCACTACCGCGCTGCATAATGGACACGAATTGGATTTCCAGGGCACTGATACAAATCCCATCTGTTCTGTCTGCAGGAATACCAAAGCTCAGTGTCCGCAGGGAAGTTTTACACAGGCCACGTAACAGCCTGGTGCTCTGGGCCATGTTCAGGGAACTCCAGCACTAAATCCCAGGGAAAGGGCAACCCCAGCAGCGTAACCTGCCTCACAGGGCATCAGATTTATCTCGAGACTCATTAAAGAGAAAGGATCTACAAGGACAACCTCAAAGCAGAGAAATACCCTGCTTGCCTATGGCAACTTGGATGGAGGGTATTGAGGGTGTGCTGGGCACCCCACTTTATGCCACCCCAACCAGCATCCTGTTATGTCAGAATTCCCCTTTCTGCAGTTATTTCTAACTTCAAATCCTTGTAGTGCTGCCACTGCCTTTGAAATGATACTCATTTGAGAAAAAAAAGGCTTAAAATTGTGGATTCAAGAACCGGTCTGTAGGTACAACACAGGAAGAGACAGCCCAAGGAGTCTCCCTTGTTTGCGAGGTTCTCACTGACCTTTTTGCTCTCATTTTAAACCAGCCCTTATTTTGGTGGCACCTGCTTTTGCTCTGAATATGTATCCACGGAACTGTGTCCTGTTCAGAAAGTCCTGCTGCTCCTGCTCTGCTTCCCTTAGTTTTCCCATTACCAAAAGGCAAGTGTTCATTGTGAAAAAATGCCACGTTCGTTCTCTCTCCCTTCTCCTGGCAGGCAGACATCATTCTAGCGGCTCTTCAAATAGAAATGATACACTGAATGCCCAAATTCTTTTAAATGGAAATAAAAATCAAGTTCATGTGTGATATAGAGAGCAGAGGACACACAATGCACAACAAAATCCCACAGCACAGGGAAGTGATGCCACAAGGTAAGAAATTAGCATTCAGTTATACAAATACTTAAACAAGATGCTGCAAGGAGCCTCCTCAGAAAACATAACTCTCAAGACAGCTGCCAGTGACTCCCATGGTGAATTCCAACCTTGCTGTATCTTCTGAAGTGCAGGACTTCGGAGGACCACTTGCTTTACCAGTTTGTCCTTTTTTCTTTCATTTTGAAATAAAAACGAGCAAACGAGCACCTGTGTGGATGGCTCCTGTCCCACTCTGCTAGCGCAGGGGCTCAGCTGCCCTCATGCTTATTTTCACCTCTCTCTTTTGCACCCTGAAATATCCCATCTTTCAGGCTCGACTCCTGCCCTTTACATGTTTTTCATACTGCATTTCTTGTTGGAGAAGATATTTATTGTTATTATGATTAAACGAAGGATCCTCTGAATCTAACGGTGCTCCATTGTGTGGCACTTGCTGATGAAGGCAGCTGCTCTTGCTGCCTCCAGCCATGGCCTCAACGTGGGAACCTGCACAGCTGGGGAGGGATCCACAGCTTGTGTTCATGCTGCTTGTGCTCCAATATAACATCTAGGCCATTAAATATAATATTCTGCAACTAATATATATTACATAAGAGACAAAATTAAGGTAGGCAGCGTGTGTGCTTGCCCAACAACGACTACATGCTCTCGTACCCACAAATTGGTGAGCTAAGTTACAAAATTGCTGAGGAATGCAAGTGTGAAAATTTTCTGCTGTTTACAAGACTTATAAAAATACGAGCTCTGAAAATGTATTAAATATGGATTGTATATGCAGTAAATTTTTGATGACATTACCACATACTTGCAGCATTCATGCAGCGCGAGGAGCGCACCAGTAATTCATACAGGACAGCAGGGTCGATCGGCTCTTCATTTTTCCATTTTTATTTAGTCCTTTACACTTTGCAGTCTGCCAAAGACCTCTGTCTTATTAAGAACTGTTTCCCTATAAAAGAGGTGCTGCAGCTTGGAGGTCTAACCCTTTCTGAAAGTCGAGCTCCTGGACACGCAAACATTGTTGCTGGAGCAGGTGATTCCTCTACATAGCTCCGTTTTAGCTGGCGGCCCTTCCGAGCCACGCGGATTTCTCTGCGCATCTGCTCTCAGCCACTTTGGGGGACAAAGCAACCTCTGGTCCCGCCTCACCTGGGGCGGCCATTCTCACATCCCTACGGTTGTTTCACGCACCACATCCAGCAGGAATACGGAGAAAAAAAAAAGGCATTTTTAAGTAGTTCCATTTTTTTCTGCTAGGGAGAAAAAGTTATTTCATTAGATCCTTGCTTTCTGTTTACACATTTTTAGAATTTACTTTTTTTTTTCAATGATATTTTAAACCAGGTGGTATCTTCCCCATTAACAGATTTTCAAAGCCTGCTGTCAAGGAGGAAAAGCTTGTGCATCTCCTGCCAAAAAGAGCGTGCGTCAGTCAGCAACCTTTCACTTATTACACATTCTGCATTCTGGTTAGGTGAGTTTTACATTTTTTGGTTTTCACCACTTCTAGATGGCTACAAACACCTTACGCATCAGGCCACTTTCTGCAGGAACAGTCAGAAGGTCACAGAATTACAAAATCTAAGTTAAACAATTTCCTGTTAAAGCCCAGTATTTTGTGTGTGGTAAATCTTCTGTGGACAAATTACTTGGTAAAGTATAATTAAGCCTGAACACAATCTTGCATATTTCAAGGCATTGGCAGAAATTACTTATTAGATAATTAATGGGATAAATTCAGTTATTTCTATGAACTTATATGTATGAAACAAAGCGATTTGTATTACTAGAATAAGAGACAAAAGAGAAGAAAAATATACCAAAATGAAGCTTTGATAGACATGTGTGTGTGTGCATGGGCATATAGACAGCTAAGAGTGTGTGTATATATATATGTATATATATATAAAAATACCTTCCCCTCCTCAGTGTTTTGTTGACATGAATTGTGAACTTCTTCTTCTCTTACTAGTTTTCCAGGCCATGAAGTCAGTCCTTTGATTTGGCCCCAGACCAAGTCGCCCACATTAAACGTCCTTGGCCTGTAATGTATCAGCTCATTGGAAGAAGGGGAGTCTGGATTCCTTAAGTCATCTTCACTACTGATGCTTTTAGCATCCGAAGGGCTAGGCACACACCCATTAATGCTTTTGGCATTGAAATCTCCATTGTAATGGATGTAGTCTTTCATCAACGAACTCTCCAAACTATTCGAGGAACTTGGAGATTGCTCCTCTAGAATTAGGTCTTGTTTAGAAGTGTTCAGCAACTCTCCAAATCCTCTGTTCTGCTGAGGCCTATTTCCATTTATGTGTGCACATCGTTCCACAGTGTTCTCCAGTCTTTCCTTAAAACTCATCATAGTTCTTTTGTAATTGTTATACCTGAAATTCTCCTCCAACATTTTATCACTCTGACAGTTTCGTTGTGATAACAGTATCTGATGCTGCTCCCCTTGTAGCAACGGCAGCGTGGAGATGTTATTGGGCCTGTCATGACAAGGGCTGCTATGGATATGGGCAGAGTGCTCTAGAAACTCGTCACATTTCCATCTATTTATCTCACCGATAGGACTTTGCTCCCCTTCCCACTGTTTTTTGGGCGTGTTACAGCTTGCTGACTTGTAATATTCATACCCATCCCCTTCACTTGAATTTTTACCATGTTCTGAATTCTTCAGCATTCGTGTTCCCCTGGTGTTTCTTATTCTACCTTCGGGATCAGACACGGCCACGTTTCTCCCATGGATCACCGCACTGACCGCGCTAGAGAGATTTAACGGGTCGCCGATGGAGGCTGTGAAGGCACTCATGGCACTCAGGGCTGGGATGGGGCTCATCTGCGTGGTGCTGCTCACGGCCGTGGTGATCACCACCTGCATGCCCTTGCTCGCGGCGTCCACCACTGCCTTGTAGATGGCGTCCACCGAGGCGTCCCCCTGAGCGGCCACGCTGTCCTTCGCCTGCGCTCCGAGCGGCGCCTCCGTCCTCGGCTGCAGCTCGCAGGATGCTTCTTGGAAGGGAGGAAGCATTGCGCTGGAGCTCTCGGCACCCGGCGGCATCCCCATCTGCGTGAGCATTCGTTTGTTCAGAACAGCAGCGTCTTCCTGCATTCTCACCTGCAGAAAGGAAAGGCGGGGAGAAAAAGATGGGAATTGCTAAGCTGCTTAAAGTTCCACTGTGTTTCATTTTAATTAAAATTAGGAGGGTGACCTGGGTTATAACAGATTAGACGTTCTGATTTAGTTCAGTGACAAAGTTTAAAGCTGAAAAAGTAAATAGAAAAAAATAAACAGAGCATAACTGCGAGGAAAACACTCCCCCGGCCATTAGACTTTGCCTCATGGCACAAAACAGCCTTGCATGAAATGGCACAACCCACCGCCCATCACTGTGACTACACTATTTTCTTCTCCTTCTCAGACCCTGATTTTATTGCTCTCTCCCTGCTATCTGCTCCCGTGGGCTCCTCTGTATTCGCTCCTCTTTGAACTTTTGCACCAGAGGCCACACTGCCCTTTAGGAACTGCCAAACATTTCTACTTTTCCCCACTTGTTATGTGCTCCCCTCATGGGGTTTCTTTTTACTTCAGTCCCTTGCCGCCCACGTCTGCATCCCTTCGCATTGCAGTTATTCTGCACAGCAAACTGCAACCTTCAGATTAAAGTAACGGAGCTTTTTATATTTCTTGTCACATACGTAGGGAGTGAAGACAACAATATTAATCGCAGTGCAATAACAAAAAGCTTTAAGTAACAAGGGCAAAATATTTCCCAAAGCTCCTTTGAATACTCACCATTATTAAGTATTTATGTAATTGAGCATCTGAAGCAAGGAATGACTGAGATAAAGCTAGCAAAATTCATACAAAATCAGAGAAAGGTAGTAGACAGCTATAGGTCTGTGATTTTGCAATGGCAGTGAAATGTCTACACTGAGAAAATGACACATCTTCTTCCTTCTCAGAGGGTAAAAGCACTCTCTGGCATCACGCATTTACACACTTCAGTCTTTACCTTGTGAGTTCTGCAGCAACCATGAGAAAATTGCATAATATTAAATGCATATTGTAACATTGCTTTACTGCCCAGCTTGGTTCCTGTGCTTCCTGTCAGTTTGTTGTTTTAATAATTCAACTTGCAACATGAGGCACCGTCTATTTAGGGGCATGGCATAGAGGTACCATTATTGCAGTCTGCTGTTGCATATTAACCCTATTGGTTGTGTGCTTCAGCACACATCATCTCTATCAGAGCTCTTTCTTCAGCTTCAGGGAGAATATAAGAGAGCTGGTAGATATAGTAAACTACAAATTGTTTTTAAGTTCTTAGTTACTGCACAAAACTAAGAATATTTACTTTCCACCACTGAATTGTTCAGAGTGGCCCAAAAGAGAATTTATGATCATCTTTTCAGCCTGAAAAATAATTCACTGTAAATGTGTAGCAACTGTCAGAATATGCATAGGATTTTTTTTTCAACACACGTAACTTTTTTTTCCCAAAGAAATTATATGCATCTTCTAAGAAAGAAGGTATAAAATTTCCATAACAAAATGCAAAACCTCCTGAAGGAGGTGAGCAGCTATGAACATCATATTGTCCTAAACACGCAGCGAAAATGCAGCCTTGGGAGATTGCAGTTCTACCTCCTGGGGTTGCATGTTTGTTTGGTCCCTCTGCTGCCTACCTGGAAGTTCTGGAAGAGACAGGCCATGGGGTTGGGGTTGCCGGGTGGGCCGGGCGCGGGGGGCTGCCCCGTGAAGCCCTGTGCGCCCTGGTAGCCCGGCGCAAGGTGCTGCGGCGGCGGCGGTGCCGGCGGGAACATCTGGCCGCTGCTGAGGAGCGACTGGAGGTGGCTCAGCTGGTGGTGGTTCAGCGGCGTGTTCAGGGCCGCCGCGTCACCTGCAAGGCAACACAGCGGGGCCGGGTGAGCAGGGCTCCCCGGGGCGCCAGGAACTGTCCCGGCTCCCCCGGGCACCACGCGGGTTCCTGCTCCTGCCACCCAGAGTAAGGGCTGCCCAGGCAGGAGCCGCCATGGGGCTGGCGCTCGGAGCACTCCCTGTGACACCAAAGGGAAAAGCTCTATTCCCGTGCTTTATTACTGGAGAACCTTGCTGTGCACGAAAGCAGAAAGTACCTCAAAATAAATACCACACATTCTGGTAAAATGAATATGCTGCTGGACCTGAATTTATAAAATTAATAAATAATTTTTAACCAATAAAATGTGGCTGCTTCCTAATTCTTGTCACCAAAAGCTCATATTTTTGGTAAAGGTTTCGGAAGCACTGCTTGATTGTATTTTCCAAGCAAAATTAGAAGTAGGGTTGTGTTCATAGCAGCGATTCCATAGCCAAGATTGAAGTATCAGGGTAAAACGCTTCGCGGCTCCTCACCGCTGTTTTATATCAGCTAAGAGTTTATTTATTAATGTCCAAACAACCAAGGAACACCAGTTATGCTACATCGTCCAGTAGGCTTAATCTAGAGAAAATTTAAATATATCAGGACTTTTTATTACTTGTTTTGTGAGGTAAATGCTTGTCAAGGGAGATACCCCTGGGTCTCTACAAAAATAAGCAAAACCCAAAAACAAACAGGTATGAGAACAGAAATACAAAATAAAGGCTCGAAGGGCAAACTTCCTGCCTGGTCCTGTGCAAGGACTGCCTTGGAGGGCTTCGTGTCTCCCTTCGCAGGGAACGTGCTTGTGGTTTTGGCACTTCTGGTTCGTTTGGAAGCCCCATTTGGCCGTTGCGCAGGTCCCGCGCAGCCACTCACTCGCACTAACCCTGTGATGCCACACGCGCTCGGATGGGGAATGCCGTGTCCCGGCGATGCGCCTGGGCTTGTGCTGCTGGAAAAGCAAGAGCAGCCCAAGTGCTCACTGAATTTGTAGGTAAATGGTAGGTCTAGGTGGCATCAGAATTAAGAACAGAAGGTAATTTCCAAACCAGCATTTAGTATTACTGAATTAAAAGAGTGCGTGTTTAAAATTTCTTACAGTAACAGTTATGTTTTTCTCAATAAACAAGCTATAACATGGAAAAGCCTTGTAATAAGAGTAGGATAAAGTGGATTCTTTAACAGTAGGAATTAAGAGTTCAGAAATTCCCCCTCCCCAACCCTCTCTTTAATTTTGTTTTCTTCTATATCGGCGAATAAATTGAACTTACCAAGCAGGCCCGTCCCCAGTAGAGGGTTAAGTAGCTGTGGCACCACAGAGTTACTGTTGAGTTTAGCTGGACCAGCTGCACTCCCAGCACTATTAGATATGTTGAGCAATGTTTCTGCCATGGACACCACTGCTGTGCCACCAGCCAGGGTGGAGACAGACAGTGCGGCCACTGCTGAGGAGGTGGTGGTGGTGGTGGCGGTGGCCTGGGAGGAGGTGGCTATGGACAGCTCTGGATGAGGAGCACTGCTGCCCGCCGCCGAGTTCAGGACACCTCCGGCCAGCTGGGGATTCAAGGCCATTAACGCGGAGGCCGCCGAGACGGCCGGGAGGAGCAGGGGGTTGGAAGCAGCGTCGGTGCCCGCTAGGCTGGGCCCGGGGGCGCCCAGCGGGGCGGCGAGGAGGCTCTCGGGCCGGCCGCCCTCGGCCGGAGCGCTCGGCAAGTGCTCGGGAGGGGCTGCCGGCGGCGCTATGGAGGGCATGGGGTTACTCGGCTGCTGCAGCATGTCTGAGATGGTCAGGTTGAAGGATGGTAGGGGGAGCATGGCAGCTGCCTGGGCCTGGTTCTGCAGGAGGGTGGCCAGGAGCTGGAAGTGCACGGGCTGCAAGACCTGCCCGTCCACGTCACTGGAGAGGAAGGCCAGAGCAGCGTTTACATTGGGGTTGAGCAAACCGAGAGGGTTGAGGTTGACCTCAGACTTGCCTTCTCCTGCTGAAGGCTGCAAGATATTTAATAGATTCTGGTTTAGGAGATGTTGTTGATTCACTGGCAAGGAGAGAGGCAGAGAATTGAGGAGGTTTTGATTCAAGGAGTGTGGAAGGCTGTTGTTTGAAGCGCTGCTCTGCGGGAAATGAAGGGAGTGTTCGTGACCGGCAAAGGGGAAATCGCTCCCGACGGGCAGCTGGCCCTGCAGCGCGCTCCCGGCTGCGGTGGTGACGATGACGCCATCCTGGAGAACTGATGTTGTCTTGGTGATGGCAGGTTGGCTGGTGCCAGCTATGGCTATGGACGATGACGATCCTGAAACCCCTGCAACGCAAAAATGCAAAACACATGAACAGGATGCTGCCTTTTGGGAAGCACTCGCCAAAGTGACAAAGTAACCAGATTAATCCAAGAGAGTTGTGTTTGAAACTTGTGCATTGGGAAGAAAACATTTTGAGCATCCACATTTCAGCATTTTTCAGAAATGGAGGAATTTGCAATGAATTAGTTCAGCTACTACATACTGAGCCACACCTCACCAGAAATTATGTAGCTATATAACCGTATTTCCCTTAAATTGCTTGAACAGTAAGAGGAATTCATTTATTCTATATTTTCATTAGTGCAAACCTGAAAGTAACTGTATCAATGTCATTAGCCGGGGACCAATGTGAATTCAACTGCAAGGAAGAAGGATCCATGGGAGACATGGAGAGTGCCCCATTATTTATGTAGAAAAAACACAAGTAATCCAAGTGGTCTAATCATATCTGTCACTTGGCGTAGAAGGAAAGCCCAGGTCTTGGCAACTAGATCAATTCACTGTGAGGGTGCCCCCCAAATAAGCATTATTATTCTTCCCTCATTTCCATGTATCTTAACACCACTTTGACCAAAGTTGAAGTCTCAAATAAATTATGCATTTCCTTTTAATTGTGGGAGAGTGCTGAAGTGACAGGGATCACACACAAAACAAACACGCAGGGGGACAAGGGAATTAAAGCAAACAAAATTACCTTGAGTGATGCCTTTCTGCTTTATGCATCGCATTAGAGAGTGAACATACATTAAAAATACATATTAAAACAAGCTCTGTTTTTGATGCTATGTAACTTGTTTCCATTCCAAACGGTCTGTATGCATAGCTAATAGGAGGAGGGACCACAGGTAGCAAGTATTTTTTTACAGAAATACTATTCGAAAGTTACACGCAACCAAGTGGTAAGGAGGATAACGTGCTGACAGCTCAAGAAGATGTGAAAATTAAGACTGTGTCTCTGGTAGGGGCTGTAGAATGGAGGGAGCATTATGGGGAAAATCCCTTTCCATGTGTATTGCCAGCATGATTTATTCCTAACACACAACTGAAAGACCCGGTTATCCAAATTTAGCTACACAAGTCCCCTAGAAATTTCAACTAAAATATAACTCATTTTTTCCTTTTTTTCATGTTAAACTAATATTTGGAATATTTTAAATTACATTTTCCAAAAATGAATGTAATATTTTTTCAGGTCTTGGTGGAAAAAGGCAAATTCCTTTTCTCTCACGACAAAACCACCCCTATTTCTAGCAGTTTCTGTTTCCTCTGAGGCACTGCCCACAGTGACACGCGCTGCGTCCAGCACCTACCAGGCACCAACCAAAACTGCTCTTGCTCACAAAGAAGAAAAACTTTATTTTGTTTATTTATTTTTAAGACTATTCAAAGGTGATGCTCCCAGGATTTATGCAGAAGTCCCAAAGATGAAACCACAGATTTAAGAAATACAACACCAAATAGCAATTCTTTCTTTATATTCTTTTAGGAACTCTTCCTCCTGCAATAGGGAGAAAACGATATATGCAAGTCTTTTCCTTGGTGGACAGGGAAGCCTTCCCTAGAGGAAGTTTCATTCAGTGTTTCCAGCAGCACATGGGTAGATCTTTAATTCAGGTTTACGCAAAGTATTCTATATTTAGCGCTTATGAATATACAACCTAATTCAGGATTTTTTGAGTGGACTAATCTGTTTCTAACCTATTTATGATCACATTTCCCATTCCAGTCAGGTAAATGATCACGCCAAAGAGTTTATCTCGGAATTGTAAAAATGTTGCTTATTTTTTTGCTGAAAAAACAGTCTATTTCTTATCCCCCATTAAGCCCTACTTCCAGAAACCTAACCTCAGAGGCCTACAGTGCCTTCAGTGCTTGCCCTCCCTCCAGCTTAATGAGGTAATTAACTAATTGCTACTGGGAGAAAGAAAACCTTGATGGAACCTGGGTAGTAGGAAGAAAATGTTTATTTCAATCCAGACTTCAGAAATGAGAGATTTAAAGACTGTTTTTTGGAAGCGAGGAGCTGCTGCCCCTTGTGGATCTGCCTCCCAGCACGACGCAGCAGGAATTGGGATGGAGAAGTTGTGGAGAACTGGGAAGTTCTGCAGCTCCTAAGCTCATCACAACTGCATTCTGGAACACATTTATCTGCACTAGCACACGGTGCTGGTGCGATATAATTTTTCAATCTCTTCCAAAACAAGTCAATATTCCAGATGAAGAAAGATATGCAAACCCATTCGCATTAAAATACGGTGCTGCTAGACATCTTTTCAATTCTTTTCCCCGGCCCAAAAGACAAAATACTGAATTATTTTTTTACTTATAAAACATGTAATTTCTGAGACAAGGTTCAAAACGCTGCCCTCCCCGAGAAGAACAGCGCAGCTCTTGGGAGAAACCTCTGAACTGCTTTTCCCTCCAGTTTCAAGCCAAAATCTCTTGAGGTGCACAGTAAAGTGGAGTGGTTTCATTGCGTTGACTCTTGAGGAGATCAGGTATGAAAGTGATGCCCAACACAGGGCGCGCAAAGCCACAGAGAGCTCGAGGAGACCGCCCAGAGATCAACTCTACTCCTGCAGAGCCCAAGCGCTAGCAAGAGGCCTTCCAAAGTCAGGCGTAGCACCAAGGTTATCTGGAATGGATTCCAGGTGTCCGTAGAGGTCTTTTATTCGAAGGAATATCTTGGACCATACATGATCTTGAGGAGGATTTTCAGGGAGGGCGGGATGACAGTGAGGAGCTCCCGGTGCAGGCAGGAAGGATCCCTGCAAGTGCCTTAGTCAGGAAGGTCACAAGAAAAATAGGGCTGTAACTGTGGCCACCTGCACCTCCTTCGGGCCCAAGATTGATGGAGAGAAGAGGAGCAGACGCCCTGCAGCACCAGACATTGAGCCCCACACTGCACCCTCCAATGCTTTACCTGGACTCCAAGGTGACAGCCAGTGTTTTAATGAGAAATGTGAGAAATGTGAAAGGGAGGTGAAAGCTAAGAGGAAAGCCTAAGTTTTATTGCATGTTTTGTGAAAACATGACATTTTGCATCCTAAGGCACCAGAAATGCTATTATCTCAGGAAACAAGTCCTCAGTAAAGAGAAGTTCTTAGAGTAAAAGCAGAATGCAAAAACATAAAGGAGTTAAAACAGAAGTAAAGAAAGGCAAGGATGAATGCAGATCCCAATCTTGCAGATACAGAGGTCTGCCAAGAGGTTTTACAGTTGCTGAGAAAAAGGAACTGCTTTTGCAGTGCTGGGAGTGGAAGAGGTATCCAGAGTGGCAAAAAAGAAACCTAGCGTCTTGCAGGATCAAATTAATTCTTTGAGAATAAAAAAAAAATCAAGAGAATACACATTTTAAGAGGATACACATTTTTTTCAAGTTTTAGCTTTCATTAGATGCATTTCTATTTTGTGGGCTTTTGAAAGCAGGTTTGCTTTCCTGTGTGGGTTGTGCCTTTGTGAATGGCACTGGCTCCTCCTTCTAAAGTGCTGCTCGAGAGGTGTCCGTAAGCAGATGCACTAACATCACATGTACTAGGAATCATTTGGCTATATAGCTTGTATGTACTATGCATTGTTTATATGTACAGTACATAGGTACTATGAAATCAGGAAGATTCACTCTGCTTACTTTACATGAGTATTTGTCACTCATACATCAGTGTTGCTTTCCCACGTAATGACATATATGTAACATATATGTAAGCAAACTACATCCTTATTTGCATTTTTTCCATAAAGAGTCTAAGTAGGACTAGTTTCATACATGCCACTCTGGCTTGGAAGTGCGTTTAGTTTCAACTTAATGGCAACATAAATACAGTGTGGAATCACATGGATGTTGCTATCCAAAATGGGCACCAGTTGAACAGGCCAAATACTGCATTTGCAACACAGGTCTGTAACTCCCTCGGGTTGCTACCCCTTGCTAAGCGCATCGAGAAAACCTGAGAAAGGAGAAAGTTCTTACTCTAGTATTTATTTTTTTCTACAATATCTTTAAAAATGACAATTAGAACTACATTTTACTTAGGTCAATAGATAAGGTTACAGTCTAACAGGCCTAAACACTTGTCTTCAGGATTACATACTGCCTATTTAAAAGACATTTGTAGGAGTATATAAAAAGGAATGACAGCGGTGTGAGGCTGGCAGGATGGTTCCAGAGGTCCCTCTGGTTCTGAACTGTATTTGTTGAACAGCAGCAAGAGGGCAACAGCAGGGCTGCTGGTTGCCGTGGGAAAGTGGGATGGGAGCCACCCATTTCTGACAAAGCGAAACCGGAGCCAAAAGCAAAGCAACATTTCTGCAGCAGCGGCAGCAGAATTCCGTCTGCATGAAGTTACGTGGGAGCACCAATAGCTCTAGACGCAGTGAGGAATGAGCGGCTTCCCTGTAAACCAGACAGCCCAAACTGAAAGCAAATTGCTGTAGCCTTCCCAGGTACCGAATGCATTTGCACAAAATTAAAGAACACAAAACTGCATTGCATTTCTGCAATAAAACACAAAACTGCAATTCCAGTATACCAATTAGAAGGTGGTAAGGCAAAGAACTTTTTACAATACATTTCTCTAGGTAAACTACCCGTTATGTATCCTAACCTTTCACAAGTTTCAATGCTGCATTGATGGAACTTGTAGGAGACAGGTATTTCATTAGACACTTAGGAAATTAGAAGTGCTCAAACAAAATTGTGCTTTTCCTTTCAGAAAAGCACTTTGAAAATCAAACCCCGTAAATTAAAACAAATAAAGAAATAAACAACTCCCCCTGCTGCCTACCAAACAATACTGGCTGCATTTTGCTGTAACTCAGAGACGACTTGCTCCAGATCATTAAGATATTAATACAGAAAACATTTTAAGAGCTTGAAAACAAATAAATCATGTATACACCACTTTCAAAATCTGCATGCTAAATGTAGTCAGTACTGTTTTACAGTTGATATTTTCTGTATTGCATGCTTAATTTTAAAACATTTCCTGGTCTGAACTCCTAATCAGACTGACATTTAACTGCTAGGTCATACAGTGAGCTCCCTGCTGAAACCTTCACTCTTCTCTTTCTCTCCTTGAGCAAAACCCAGCGACTCTCGCAGAAGGAACCCGCCAGCTTCCCTCGGGGGAGACTCAGTGACCACAAACCACCAAGCAGCAGCTCGTGCTCGTCACAGCAGGACCCCACCGGGCCCAAAGGTGCTGTGCCATCAGACAGCCCTCACTCGCAAACCCCCCATTCCTGAAACGCCTACTCCAGAAGGTTATTTTAAGGAAAAAAACTCATCCGGGAATAGAGCACAGTCTCTGCCAACTGCTGAAAAGGGATTTAACCAAGAAGACCCAGTCTTTCCAATCTTTTGTGGAAGGGCAAAAAGCCCAAAGCAGTTTCTAGGACAACATAAATGCTTAAAACAAGGTAATCAATTAAGAATATTTCCAGAAGATGTGGAGAGTCAACTATGTATAGGAAATCTAGTATTTTATTAATTCACTTTTTCATCATGATCACAGATTATGATCTTTACAAAAACAGGACCCATCTTTCTGCACTTTCTTTAGTAGATCTTCTGATTTTTATTAATAGAAATTCCTGTAAAACGGCACAGCAGTCAAAACACACACTGACCCCACAAGAGTCTGGGTAACCACAGGTGTAGACTATTGAGAGTAAGTGGAAAACTCAAATGAAAAGTAGAATGAAATAAACAAACAAACAAAAAAATAAGCCATGCACCTAAATACATTAGGTGATCATTAAGTGAAGTTCAGCACAGTGGACCTGTATTCATAAATACAGGTAATTAGAAAACTCTACTTCACTGCTAAATTTTTCATCTACTGCAAACACAATGGTAGCAGGTAAATTTGCACCAACTGCATAAGGGTCTGCCACACATGAGATATTACGGTTGCAGCTAATATGATCACTGATGACTACTAGGGCAATAATTTGTTTGGAGATGAGGGTGGGTTTGTGTTCTTCTATCAAGAGTAAGAAGAGCAGAATATCCAGTGACACCAGTGAGACAACCATGATACAGGTCGCACCCCTGGATATCTAGACTTCCTAGCAAACATTTCCCCTGTTCTTCAGAGTCCTCATTTGAAGAGGAGATGAATGCCCTTTTTTTCCTTCCCAAAACAGTCATATTGGACCACAGGTGAATATTAAAAAAGTAGCGCTAAATTTCAAGTACCAGTAACTCCTTATAATTGTAATTTTTGTTGTTTCTGAGAAAAAGTCTCTCTGTACATTTAAACAAACCGAAGGACAAAAATCGATAGAGCATTGCAATCTGCTTTGTAATTAGGAGAGCACCTCGCTGGCATCCTGTCTGGGGGCGGAATTAAATTTAATAGGAGGCTTCTCTAGACTACGCAAGTCTCCAGCAGGCTGCCAGCCAGCCACTTCCCGATTGTGAAGTCTGATGAAGTTCTACCGATTTTATATTTCAGTGACATACAAGAGTAATTTGGGGAAGCAAATCCAAAGGCTAAGGCATAGGGCACTTTGCCCGAGCGGTTTGCACCGTGATGCAGACCTTGACCATACTGTTACGTTGAGTATTTTCTAGAACAGCCTATTTTGTTTGATGCACAAGAAGACAATATTCAGAGAACCAAGGGCCCACACTATGCTGAAGGTTACTACTACATCCAATAGTACATCTCACCAAGACTTCGGATTAGAATTTATGCTTCAGTTTCCAAAAATCATCAAAATATGGGGTATGGTTACAGCACCTCATCCCTTCCACCTGCCTCCCAATGCCTCTACTCCTGACATTCCGGGGAGATAGGGAAGGATACTTACCCCCGACTGAAAACAAGGGAAGAGAAAGGAGTAGCAGCTTGGCAGAAGTTAATGTGGGAAGCGATGCTGTTCATATCACGGGTCTGTATTTTTCACTTAGATTAAGAACAAACCTTTTTGTCAGACTAGCACAACTCATTCTGCGGGAGACTCAGCTCTGTGCCATAGGCAAAAAGCAAGGGAAAAAAGACCATTTCCAAGGGCAGAGACTGGGAATGGCCTGAGGAAGGCTGCCAGAGACCACTCCTATCACTAAGTTGGCTCCTTTGCACTTTGCTTGCGTTGTCTCTGCTAACGCGTCCAATCCCTATCCATCTCTGCTGGGGTTTCACTGTGTGCTTCCCTTTTGTGCTTCCAAAGACCTACCTAATCTCTCTATACCTTTTCCTGACAGTTTGCATTGAAGCTGTTAAATCAAAGACTCCTCTGAGTCATTGTTTTCCAAGATAATGTTCCATGCTCAATTCCGCATTCCCAATCATACTGCACTATACTTGGCTGCATTAACACAGGTTTTGTTTGAGTGGGAAAGAAACTCCTAACTAAATGGTCACATGTGCTCCTCCTTATTTAATTATATCTTACTATTCTTCTAATCTCTAAATTTCACCAGTAAAATTCTAGTATCCTGGATAGCCTCAAGACATTTTTCCTCCTAATATGTATCTGTCCTTTATTTGTCACTACTAAACTTCTAGACCTGGAGCTCCTTATATTTCTAATATTCAGATATTTGAGATACCTTATTATTTTTAATCCTGTTAGCTATGGTTATTAGATTAGTTCCCTCGGTTTCCCTTATCAACTTTATTTCCAAACAGTTTTCCCGTATCTTTGCCTTTATGCCCTGCTTTATGCACTGCACGTTACTTGAATGTTGCCTGCACTCAATCTCCTGGATGAAAATTGGCTCTTTTCAATCAAATAGCCCTACATAATCTCTATAGATTTGCTGCCACTTGCTCCTTTTGGGCAGCTGTTACTTACAGCATTTACAACACAAACATGGTAGACCTGATGGCTGGAAAGTTAATAAAAAAATAAAAAGTTAATAGAAATGCAACTGGTTTTCAAGTGCTGAAACTAGGAACATCCCTGAAAGCCCCTACCACATAAACACAAAAGTTTTATTTCAACATGTATTTCATTTCTAATTCTATGACACTCATACTGAAAATTACCTGGAAACTAAAGATATGAAGATAACGAAGGCAACACAAGCTAGAATAACCAAGCAGGGTTCTTGTACTTAAAGCATAATTAAAAGTCCAGGCAATAACCAGCTAATTGTGGTGATTCTCAGTAACCCCCCTGTGCATGGGGTTATCCCCAGCTGCGGGGCTGGAGCAGGAAGGAGCAGTACCAGGAGGATCCCGTATGGGGATGTGTTTAGATTCCCTGCTCTTAGAAGCCCGCTTGCATGACCCTTAAGGAACGCTTTATTGATAATTCTTAAATAACACGCAAATTTGGTTAATCAGGCCCGGCCTGTATTCCCTGCAGGGATCTTGAAATCTTGAAATACTTTTCTTTTGTCAGCCTTGCAAGATGGGACCACCATGAAAGGATTAGTAGCTGCCTGCTCATGACATAAACCACCAAAATATCTATGGAAAAAAACATAAAGTCTTTTTTACCAAAATAGAGAGGAAACACTAAAAGCCATTAGAAACTGTGGCTTTAGAGAAATGATTTTGTTTACCTATCTGAGTCGGTTCTGTATTTGGAGACAGAGGCAGCTCTCGGAGGCAGCCCTGGAAGAGGGTCAGGCTCTTGACCCGGTGCCGCCTGACTGTGATTGTCTCCAACAAACACGTGGAAAGTTAACTGAGCTGCAAGACCGAAATAAAAAATGGACTTTTTTTTTCCACTTACGGAATTAACGTACTATCACCGTTCAAAAACACATCCTTTGCTCAGCCAGCAGTAGCTAAATGAAATCCACCTTTCTGCAATGTCTCCCTTCTATGTTTAAACAGCACAAGGAGTGAGAGCTGCAAACCTGCTTCCTCTGGGAGTCCTGGTGATGAATAAACCAGGAAAGCTCACTACGCTCTTCCAGCCAAATGCACAGTTTATTCAACCATCTAATTACCAACTTAGTAAAATTATCACGACCAAGGCAAGCACAGGCTTGGCACCCTCCCCGTCCCCCAGCCCCAAGCAAGGTTATTTTGCAAGTTTTTGTACCCCTAATCATTTGCTCTGATCATCTAACCTCAGCATCTGGCTACTTAATACAAGTGGTAGAGAACATATAGCTGGTTAGGAACAGACCCTAACTGGCTGAAGTAGCAGGACAGGCAACAAAAACAATTTATTTGGGCAGGTGTTTGAAGAAATGTGAGGCCTAAGTGTATACAAACGCACGTGAATTTTATTTGTGAGGAGCGTGTGGAATTAGGAGAAGCAAAGAGTGGGCACGGGGAGGAGGCCAGTATGTTTTTTACAGGAAAAGGGAGATAGATTTTAGTATGCCACTGTTTTTTCTTATTGGTTTTATTTCTGAGTATGTGGATATCAGCATGAAAATTTTTTATATTGGTGAGTTCAGATTTCAAAAGTAGATAAGCAGGAGGAATCCACTTAAAAACAGTCAAAATATCTTTCCACACAGTCAAACATACGGGCATCCCTTTAAAAGGAAACATACCTGCTTCAGGACTGCTTTGATTACAGCTGCTAACAAGGCTGTTTGGGATCACTGGAGTGGAGGAGGCCTGGATTCTTGGCGGAGGTGGGTTCGGATGCAGCGAGTTTCCTAACGCCACTCCTGCCTGACCGAGCATGCCGCAGCTGCCGCCTGCCTGCATCTGAGTTATCAGACCGGCCAGGTGCGGGGCTGAGCCCGGGCTCGGCCCATGCATGAAGTTAGTGTTGGTGCCCTGGCAGTGCCCACTCTCCCCGCGCAAGGGCAGGCCCGGAGCCAGGGAGTTCTGAAGAGCGCCCGGGTTCACACTGGTGTCTGCAAAATGCAACTGGGCACCAGAGCAAGGCAAAACAGTACTGGAGCTCCCACACGTGGTGGTACTATTGCTGTTCATGTGGGAGCTCTGACAGCTCATGGACTGCAGTAACTGGGACATTGAACTGATGGGAAATGAGCTTTGACTTTGTTTCCTTATCGAATCGGATCCGACCTTGGGGACTCCAGAACTGTCCAGCTGAGACTGTCTCAGTAAACTCAACACCGTGGTGGTTGGCTGCTTTCTTTTTCTCAGAGCATCTTTTTGCTGAGACATCAGTTTGTCTCTCAGTGCTGCTCGGCCACTCTGCCCTTCGCTTGTTGGTAGGAGCACATTGGCAGCAGGAGGGAACATGGTATTTAAAGTGCTGTGTCCTTCGTTGTTGCCACCGCTGGCAACAGGTCCAGAATTGCTACTGCTGTTATTGTTGTTACCAGCAAGTTTATTTTGATTTGCTAGCTGTGCTTTGGCTGCTGCTGAGAGTAAACTACTTGCTGGAAAAGAGGCAGCGTTGTGCTGGTTCAAGATCTGATTTAAAGGCATTCCCAGCAAACCCGGCTGACTCTTCAAGGAACTGCTTCCAGCTGATGCAGTGGGAAACACTGCATTGTTTGGAGGATTTAATACATTACTCATTCCAGCAATTAATGGGTTAGGGATGTCCTTGTATTGATTGAGTCCATCGTGCTTGGTGGAAGGGCTAGATGGCATAGATGGCCTGGGTGACCCTATCGTTGACCGTGGGGACCTTGGAGGAACTTTAATACCACTGCAGGATGACTGTGGTCCCACTGGGGGCAGCAGGAAATTCCCATGATCCGATGATGTGGAAGAAGAACGTGATCTTTGGGGAGAAGCCTCGATCCTCCCTAGCCCAGACCCCATCATGTGAACGGGGGACGTCACTGGGGAAGGAGAGAGGGAAGTTGAAGCTGAATGCTGAACTCGCTGAACGTGACTCCCGTGGTTCATGTGCCCGGGCTTTACGGTTGGCAAAGGAAGGTTGCTCGGCAAGGGGACGACGGCGGGGGGCATGCTTACATTCATCACGGGTACCTGAGAGTGGGCGTTCGTATGGAAAGGCGCTGGGTTAATGATCACAGGATTCTGATTCACCGGTTTGCTAGGAATGGGGTCCAGAATGCCAAGCGGATCCTTCTCTGATGCTAATGGCTTTTTCTGAAGAGCACACGAAGGCGGAGGGGGAGGTGGAGGAGGACCCTGGGGCGCTTTGTGGTGAAACATTGCTCGTGGGACTTCCATACCCGCTGAAAAATTACACATGGGCTTTTTCATTACTGGGCTTTTTGTGGTCAACGTTGGGGATAGAGGTATATTAGTCCTTCCAGCCATTGCACAGGATGACTGTATGGGAGAACCATGTAGCATTACGGATGGTGGAGATAAAGGTGTCCTGTTCATATGAATAGGACTGGAGTTGGGTGCTGCATGAAAACTGGGATTGCTCCTTGTGAAAACGTCAGGACTTCCAAGTGGGTCAGTCCTAGGAGAGATGGAGCCATCTCCGTATATCTGTGATCCTGATGATGCTGGACTGGGCATCCCACCATGACTGCCACGATATGGAGACTTCTGTCCCAGTTCATTACTACCCAGTCTCTGCCTCGGATAGACAGAATGAAGTTCTTGTTGCTGGCTTCCAGCCATTTCTTGCACGTAAAGCCTACCCATGGCATTAGATGCCCCTATCATCAACTTGAAAGGAGTCTTACATTCTGGCATCACAGAATTTGTAATTCCTTCATGTGATTTATTCCTCATCGATCTTGGAGTTGCTGCTCGTGTAGGAACTACTGGAGTTGCACCTGATATTAAAACCACAAAAGTTACCAATTAGAAATCTGAAATCACAGTCCAGTGTAAAGCTACTCTGCAGGAAAAAAACTGTGAAAGCCAGAAAGCCTTTCAACTAAGCTTCTAACCAGAAATAATACCTAAATCACGGTGCACGCTCTCACAGCACATGGTGCAGTTGTCTATGTGTTATCTCTATATCCCATATAAACACTGTGCAAATATGAACAAACTACTTTAAATCTTGAGTGTCTTAATGTTTCAAGCACACTACTACCAATATAAAGTTATTTTAGCACAGTCCTTCCCAAAAACAAATTCCTAGAAGGGCTGCCATCTCCCACATCTTTCTTTTCTCTCCCCTCCAACAACTATCTCCATGCTCTGCTCCCCAATCTCAGGTGTCCCCATGCTCCCCCCGCACAGGCTGCGTGAGCTGGCAGCAGGAGCAGGTTGTCCCTAGCACGGGAAAAAAGGAGTCTCTGGCACCATCTATTGAGTATGGGAGGAAATAAGGGCCAGACTCTCTTTTTTCCTCCCGTGTGGGGAGAGCAGGATCCTGCCCCAAACTGGATGAGGATGGAGCCAGGCACAAGGCAGGACGCGGTGCTCGGCAGTGCCCTGCCTTGGCGTTAATCTGCTCTTGCTAACTGCTTTCTGGGAAGGGGCATTATGTAACATCCTTAATGCTTCTCCGCATTACGGCTTCTCCTGCAGTTTCTGCCACAGTTTTTGTCTGGGAACAGGTTATTCCATTTAAGAAGAGAATTTTTTGTTTGTTTTCAGCATAAAAGCCTTGGGGATATTTCCATTTGTGCACATGCAAATCCTGTTCTCTATCATGAAAAACTTGCTGCAAATTCTGATTTTGAGATCAGACATGCCTACATGTACAAAGCCACTTAGTCCATTAACACTGGTTTGGTTTTCTAAAACTTTTATGTTTTCAGTACTTTAAGGATATCATCATGAGCAGCTTCAAGGCTGGTGGACTTTCTGCCAGTTTTGCTGCTCAAGGAATTTCTAATTCAGATTTCAGTGGGAGCTTAGTAAGGGAAAAAATGAATGTATTCTTGGCATGCAGCCTGTGAATATGTAAAGCTAAATTTTAGTAATGAGCTAAAGATTGCATGTTCAAATGAATTCAGAGGTGCCTTTAAATTCCTGACTCACTGGAACTCGAGTCTCCCTTTTCCTTTAGTGTGGCCCTAGGAGACAGATGGCACCGACAATTCTCCCTTCATCCTATTTGCTCAGTCAGCTACATCAGGACAGAAACAAACTTAAGACCTTTCCCAAAATATAACCCAAGCCTCATCCAGCAGGCAGAGCTCAGGACTGAAGTGCAAAATGAAATATGTACAAGAAGCCTCACCTTGAAAGCTGAGTGCAGGCAAAGTGACAAAAAAGTGTGCTTAAACATGAAGGCGTTCCTGCATTTATTGAGGTGCTTTATTAGGAAATTGTTCTTTTCATTTAGTGCACAAAATGCTTGTCCATAGAAAGTAAGATCGAATAAACAGCACTTCTGTCTTTATTGAACTGGCTTTCCCCTTTTATTTTCTAGTTCTTTTTAATAAGGAATGTAATTTAAGAGCTACTAATAAAGAACAATAAAAAATTCTATGGAAAATGCATAGTAATTTGGGAAAATGTACTGTTCAGTATCAGAACAAAAATTACATCCCCAAACCAACTTAAACAAAGCTTTAAAACCACAAATAGCAATCTGAAAATGCAACACTATGCCAGCACCAGGAACAGCATACGCATCTTAGCATTGCCTACATAACTGAAATCTACTTATCGTCTTTAAATTTTCCATTTCCAAGTCAGGTTGCCAGTGGTTAGCAACTAGCCTGCTATTATTTTCACAATGAGAGCGGCAAAAGTTCTTTCAGAATATGAAGGGTCATTTCTGAGCACATGCAGGTCATAGCATACAATCATAAACTTAGTGAGCTTAAAAGTAACTTCACTCCTCTGTCCTAACTACTCAGATTAGGAAGACTACCTCAAAACTTCTTGCAATCCATAAAAATTACTTAGCTTTTAATTAAATTTCTATGCAAATCTCCCCCCCCCCCTTTTTTTTTCAATGCAAATTCTGTCCTTTATTTAAAGTAGATCCATTTTCTGGTGCAGGTTCCCCTAATGTGGTTATTGACAGCAATCCTATCTCCCTTCAGCCATCATTTTGTTGGGTTAAACGAGCCCTTTTAGATCACCTTTTTTATAAAAAAGGTTTTACACTTCTCTAGCTATTCCACTAACTAACCCCTGTTGCACCAGCTTGAATGCCTCTTTCCTGAGTGCTAGTGAGAACAGGAGCTTGGGAAGCTGCTGTATGACAACATTTGTACTGCTCTGCTTTGGTATTACACTGATCTGTGCCACGCTGCCATCTGGTACTGCCCAGAGGCATCCTGGATCAGCCAGTATATCCACGTTGTCTTCTTTCTCAATAACTCACAGGTAATAGCTTTTGCTATTCGTCCCCAGGTGAATAATCTTACAATTAATAGGTTTGTTGCTCTATCTTTCCTGCCCTCCAGTTCTCAGTGACTGCCTATCTTTTTATTTTTTTGACATACTGTGAGTTTCTCTTGTTTTGATAATACTGTCAGCTTCATCCATCAACAAATTATTTCTTTCTTGTGTTGGTAAGAATCATTAAATATGAATCCAGGTTGGTCTGGAAAAATAATCCTTGAGAAATTACAGAGATCTTCTTTAGCTGTATATTCGCCTGCAATACCATTTCCCACTTAGCCTGGTCCTTAGCTGTATTATAATCCCTTTATAATCACTCTACTCAGCTCCTCTAATTTCCCATGTGACAGACTATCAGACATATTACCATAGTTCCAAAAGAGAGAGTGAATGTTTTCCTTTGTTTGGAACAATCCACTATCTATTCCAAGAAAATCATACTCTTTGTCTGGGATGACCTGCTTTTTAGACCAAAATCTCTAATTATTATTTTGTTCCTGAATCTGTTTACAGTCTGCAGTACAGACACGACTTTTGGGAGTGTTTTTGTATAGTACTTTGTAATTTTTATAAATTAGGTAATTATACGATTCTGCATGATTTTACTTACTTGTTCCACCACCAGGACTAGTTAGAACCAGTGAAGGATGTGGTGCTTCCATGCTTTTATGAAGTGTAGCCACAGCAATAATCTTCCTTTTATGTATGCATAGTTTGGTGACATCTTCATCTGCTTTAACATCTTCAGCAGTTCTCTGCTTCACAGCAGCTCCAGGATCAAAATTAAATACCTGGTCGTAAAAATTCCAGTATTTAAAATAATTATTTTATAGGCAACAAACTTGCAGAATATACCCAAACCAGATTTTTTACATAAAATTCAGCTCTATCTGATGCATTTTGAATTTAACAGGAGATATCTTGATAGTATGCTTTGAAACTGTAAATAAAAATTGAATGTATTTATAATAAGTAAAAAGAGACAAGCAAATTGTCATTTAGTAACACTGAACAGTAACATCCTGCAGTTTTAAGACTTTAAAGGTGATAAAGGGAAGAGAGAAGAGTTATGGGTGAGTGAGAACATTTTATCATTAAGAAGGAAATTTTAAAATGCATATATAGATGTAAAATTGTGTATTTCAGCATTTATGGTGATTAAGCTCTGTTACTGTAAACAATATACCGCTGTTTTACTTATATATATGGAGTACCTTTTGTGTTTTGTTTTAAAATATGTTATCAAACCATCCAAATTATTGGCCTAAGCCCAGCAGCTGCTGGATCTCCCTTCCTGCAAGGGAGCCTCCCTGACAGCTCTGGTGAAGCTGCAGTTCAAGGCTGCTTCTCTTTCCAGTTTTCACCCATTAACACAACGCTGTTAATAGGAGGTTTCTAACTTGACAGGGAAGTGTTCGAACACAGCAAGAACCAAATCAGATCTCCATGAATGAGACAGGGAGAGGGAAAGGGAGGCAGAGGGAGGCTCATTCTACTGGTCTCCTTTTCCCCCATTCATCTTTATTCTGCTAATGAATAACTTTTTCTGCTTAAATATTTAAGAGAATGCCAACTTGTTGGGTGCCTACCAGTGATCTCACCTCACACATACCCAATGTGAGCAGGGATTACATCCTAGCACTGCCCTCAGCTGATGGAGTGGGTAAGGAGGATAACGAGGGATACAAAAGTGGGCTTTTCTGTACCTTGGGAAGAACCAGAGGACATTCCAGGCCACACTTGCATGTCCCATCAGTCAGCAAGTAAGTCTTCACCTGCTCCAAGCATGATAATAAAGACCCACTGGGACTGAAAAGGAAGAGAAATGATAAATAAAACCAATTTGACGGGTAATGACTTTTGTCTACTCTTCTAACGGCTCTCGCAGAGAATGTGAAAAATATACAGCTACGATTTCATATTGTTCCACAGTATTTTCTGCTTTTAGTCGAGACCTAACAAGATACTTTAAAAACAGAAAAAAAAATCCCATTTTCAAGGAAGATCTGACTACAGATGAACAAACTTGGCATGCATAGAAAAAAAGAAAGAAGATGAGATTATGGATATTTACTACTGACGTTAGAGCTGTGCAGGAATCCCCAGGCGCTGCCTGGCAACACTGGGATTGCGTTCCCTGTCCTCCTGCTATGGAGCTCAGCAGCCAGCACAATCCCAATGGAGCTCCCAGAGGCTGGGCGGGCACCGGGACGAAATGTAAGGAGAAAACCTCACAAGTGTGTGTCTCAACAAACACGAAAATCCAACATGAGAAATGGGCAACAGGCATACCCTGTTGTGGCTCTGGTTGTTATGTGCATTTAAAATAATTTGGTTTTGTCCAGCTAAAATTTCAAATCTCTCACTGGAAGCAGGAAGTGCTACCCCAAGAAGCCAGTCCAGTGAATTTCTCATAAAGCGTATATGGATTTCTCTAACTCCCATCAGAAAATCATTATCTCCATGTCCAAAAATAGGACACTGGAAATTCTGCTATAGCAAAATCACTAATTCATAAGACGAAAAAAGTTCTCATGTCACAAAGCTCTAGCTCCCAGATTGCTCTTTATTACTTAGCCATCGAAGCTGTTTATTGGTGGAAGTATAAAATAATTAGTGAGGACTGGCCAAAACCCTGGTTCCTAACAGCAGCTGTAAATAGTAGTCCTAATTTTAACGAAACTGATGCAAGTGGAATATTTCGAATCACACACACACAAAAAAAGACATCAAAATAGCTAACTATGACCAACTTTCATATTTCAACCCAAATGTATAAACAACTACTTCTGCGTGACAAGTCTAAGTTATATATATAGCAACATCTGCAAATGACATTTAAAGTTATGCTAACAGTTTAATTAAGTAATTTCTTTGCCAAGCCTGGCCTGAAATAGCTTTTTTAGAGAGAATTACTTGGGTTGAAAACGCCTAAACGTGAATGCTCTGAAGATAAGCAAGATAAAGTAGCAATCTAAAAATACACAGTACAGGTAGGAAGGAAAAAGTGATTGGCAGGCTAGAAAGCCAAACTTCTCCTGCCTTAAACTGAAGCCCTTTGGCTGGGGGGATTAAATAAAATGTCATTTTGTGTTTTTCAAAGGCCTACTTGGCAGCAAGACCTAAGCTCTTGTGGAACTGAGTTTATTATATATTATATATATGTTATCCCACTGCCCTCCCGTGTCCGAAGGGATGAGTTCTCCAGCAGACCGTCAGCTCAGGAACCTTGGGTACCATCTTCAGATGGAAAAGGCAACTGGGGGTCTGAGTGAGACTGAAAACAGCAGCCTGCACAGGGGAATCCAGGACAAGAACATTTCAAAAGTCCTCCTGAACAAAGGCTGTATGTAGAAAAACAAGAGCGAGAAGTGCTCAACACGTGATGCCAACACAGACTCATTTACAAGCAAAATTAAGTACGATAACTAACTATATACAGGTAACAAATGTAAGTCCTGGTGCCTGGATATAGGGATGATAGAAAAATCCCAACTCCTTTTTTTTGCATTGACTTTTAACTAAGGCAGAGGCCCAGTGAATTATAGCTGTAATGAGAAGAACATGAGAAAAGTGATTTATCTTTTACATGCATATCGTTGACATGGACTTTGATTCTGTTAATTGAGAATATAACAAGAAATCCTGGAATGCACTTGATTTCTTAGGGTCGTTTGGTGTAAAACTGGAGTATGCTTTGAGTCATTAAAGAATTCTGTATCAGTAATACATAAAATATTGCAAAGAGAAGGTTATTTTAACCACAGAATATTGGGATAAGATTAAGCAAATATTAGATTGGTAATTATTCAATATTGATGATATAAATCTGATATATCTGTATTTTGTTAATGGTAACTTTTATTTTTTTTTCCAGCAACATGGATTTGTAGTAGTTGTTTGTCTAAAAACATTCATTTAATAGTAATTTCAAACAATTTATTTGCTATTGTGTCAGGATGAACAAAAAATCCCCAGGAAACTAGCAGAATAAACGAATAAAACACCTAAAACTTCAGTGAGAGATTACAGTCTTCTGTGCCTATTTTTCTACACTGAAACGTGGGGAAATCCATACAAGTAAATTGTGCTGGAGAACACCAGTGATGTTGAACTCGGAAACTCCACAGAACATTTAAAAACTGATGATTTCCGGGGCTACTAAACAGTTACACTACTAAATTTCCTTCCAAAACAAAGTATGAAAAATGCAAAAACATAATGTACCTCTGGAATATAAACCCAGAAAAGACTTCAGGAATGGCAGAATAGAGTTACATGACACTGCATGAACTAAGCTGAAGACTGGCTCCTGAGAGAAAAATAAAGTCCCATTTTGTCTGAACTGTTAAAGTTGTTTTGATGCCTGGTCACCAATTTGACCTCGACCAGCAAAGGGTCTAATGAAAATCCCATGTTGGTGCGAGTGAAAGGCAATGATTTTGCATCAGGGAGTATGATGGAGACAGCATGCCTTTCTCATCACCTCAGCTGCAACATATAACTTAATTCTCTGGCTAGTTTCACTGAAAATGGTTTGAATAATAAAAATAATGAGTAAGGTTAAATTTGCTACTGCTCAACTCTAAAATCCACATGACAATAATAATAAAGAACTATTCATGCCTAAAGCAAAACGTAGAGCAAGGGTATCAAATTTTCAAGGCTTGGCGATATTAGATTTGGAAAGGCAGAACAGATGTTATGGACATGTGAAAGGCGCAACTTCACTGACTTAAACGGGCTCCACCAAAACCAGTGGAAAAACTGGTCTAGCGCTTCCAGAACAAGACGCCCCTGAAGATTTTGAGCAAAAAATGAGTTGAGTCACTGATTTACCACATGGTCTGGCAAAACTACAATGAACACAAAACCAGAAAGCACTTTACATAACCTTACCTGATATAGAGCACTCCACTTTGGTCTACCCGTCGTTGCCACCCAACTGGAACTTGCACTGCTGGTGGCCCTCCATCCGTGTCCCCTCCGTCACACTCCTTTCCTCCATTCATTTTTCTGTTTCTGTTTATGAGTCTTCAAAGATATCAACAGTAAGATGATATCCTTTTACTACATGTCATCATGGCCTCCCAAAGGCCATTCAGTACCTTTCCCCAAACTGTACAAAGTGCATTCAGAGGCTTCAGCTCAGTTTGAAACCAAGTCCTTAAAAGTGGCCATTTTTGTTAATGAGTCAGTTTCCCATTACAATCCACATTAAATATGCAATGTTTAGCTCCTTATATATTCATAAGGATGAACTATATAGATAAAAATTAGTGCTTCCAACTGGGGAAAATGGTAATTCACCAATCCTTTGTTACCTGTCAGAAAGGAGAATGGGGAAAAGGAGAATTTCTAGTTCAACAGCATGGCTCCAAGCTTGATGACTGTCTAAGATAACTTGTATTTTGTGAAAGCTCGTCTCATTTTTACAAATATTTGTCAGATCTAATACCTCCAGGTATTATACCCTTTATATGCCACATTCTTTTTGTTTTCTTTTTATCTTCCATTCATTATTCAAGTTCTCTTCCTGAGATTTTTTCATGACTCCCCAGCTCCAATAAAACAGTCTGAAAAACACAGATATAGAAAACACATGAGCCATTTTCTTATGTCTTTTAGCCCAGTTCTGTAACTCGTGAAAATGTGCAAATACCAGAACTAACATCTGCATCTGTTTACATCAAGATATCAAATACATCAAGAGTTTAAAATTGAAATCTTAAACCATCAACGAAACTGCAAAATAAAGGTTAGAGTAAATACGATCTCACTAGCATATTCTGTTTATATGTGGACTGCAACTGTAGTTATTAAATAGTTAATTTATAGTTTGGTTGAACTGGGGTTACATCTTTTAAATGAACAGCGTCACAAATGCTTCTATCCAAAATTATCACTGAGTGACTCGCTCAGTAAATGTCCTTTATAAACAATTTATAAAACTAAATGAATGTGAAGGAAGTTGTTTTTAAGGTTGATAATATCCGTAATAATGGAAAAAAAAATTTGCATTTAAACTAGATTACAAAAATCAATTTTAAAAAAGCTGTACAATAAAAAGGAAAAAGCATCAGTGGATTCCTTAATCTAAATTTAATATCAAAAGCTTCATTTTCTTCTGCATAGATGTCAGAATGGCTATGAAACAACTGATATGACAGAAGTAATACACTTTTATGATATTCTTGTATAAGCAAGTCTTCTTTAAAGAAGGTCAGAATTACAAGAACAAGTACATGAACTTCCAAATAAACTTTTATAAGTAATCCAGACTCTCAAATTAACTCTCAAAATTGGAAGCTTTTTATTGAGGTGAGACAAACACGCAATATACAATTCTCGTAAGTATGTTATAGATCTATAAAACAATAATCCTAAAACTCTAACTCTGTTGTAAAGACTCTATCATATGTTTTATTTGGAACTACATGCCAATTCTGCCTTATCATTTCCACTGCTAACATTTTTCCATACAGCAACTTTTCTGAGATAGAAAGCCTGAGGATTTTAAAACATTTCTACAACAGTATCAACAACAGGAGGTCTACATGCAACAATAGCAGCAGCTCCTTTGAGACCACTCGAGGAAGACTCCAGAGACACAAACACAGTCCTCGAAACAACTCCTTTAAGTGCCCTTACACAGCACACGGTTTTTGCATGTGCTACTTATAAATGTAGAGTTCAAAATGTTACATAAAGAGAGAGAGAAAAAAAGAAAAAGCAGATGTAATATTTACAGCGTGATGTGGACTGGAAAGAAGAGGCTGAATGCATCAGTTTGAGTAAGGTGCAGAGATCTGCAGAATAAAACTCGTGATTCTTTCCTAAAGACCTGCTGCAGCTTGCAGAGATCTGCTCCTATACTCTGGAGCACCCCAATAGGATGTAACCCTTGGCTAGAGGTCTGCACAGATAAGAGCTTGACTGAGACATGGAGGTTGGAATGACTGCAGTTATTTCTTTGGAGTTAGTAACACACATGTAACTCCCTCCTAGCCGAGGGCACGCCGTGCCTCTTATGTGCAGCCACCGCCTCCAAACAACTCCACTTCCAACACGCTTGCATTCCCTGTGTTTGTTTATTTATTTATTTATTTATTTATTATTTATTTATTAAGAGAATATGATTTATATTTCTAAATGGAAAACGTATTACTAAACTGTGCATCTCTGCCCAGGAGATGGAATCAAGACGCTATAGAAATCACGCAAGTTCAGACCTGCAGCCCAGATACGTGTTTAAGGAAGCAGGGCATAATTTGTGACCTATTTGCTGCTTCACTTGCCAAGCAAAGGTTACTGGTAAGAGAGAAAAGAGCTTTCTGGGGGCACCACCTGTGGCTTCTCCAAGCAGCCTCCGAGGGCTCCTACCTGACCCTCTCCACACTGCAGATCCGGGTCGCTGACAGCGGGAAGGTGAATGAGGACAGGCTAAAGCAGATTAGAGCTGATGTCACAGGAAACACCTTGCCATCGCTCATACACAAACAATGTATCTCTTCATGTTGGGATCTGGCAAATAGAAACGGGATTTGGGAAGCTCCTGGCAAGAGCACAACACTCTCAAGTCCTGGATTCAGGGGGGAGGCTTTTAGTTTAGCAAAGTTTGGTCTTGGTTCCTTGGTTGGTTTTATCCTGATGGGGTAACAGACAAGGTTTCATCGAATACAAAACGGAATTTACTCTTAAGTTTCATTATTACTGCAGAAAAGTGCATTGGTATTTTTATTACAGGTCTCACATAAGACTATTTCCCCATTATTTTTAATGAAAATTTATATTCTGTAATACAGTAAAATTAGACTCAGAAAAGAGATATTTAAAATACTAGAAGCAGATACTACAGCAAAGGCTCATTTCTTGATTCAGCCTTACTTGTTGCTACTTAGGGCAATTACACTAGATCCATCACAAGGAAACAATAGCCATTAATATTTTTTTTGCGTAAGCAACAAAAGACACTTAAGTAACCTTATATTTTTACTGGTTCTACAATGCCATGTATCAGCTAATGCTGCAATCTATCAGTACCATGATGCTCATCATCATCTAATCCAATAAACCACTGCTGTGCTGCACATATCTTGAAATAGTATGGCAAGAAGCATAAGAATTCACATAACTTCCTCTTCTGTGGCAAATACTTAAAGATTTTCACTCGGTACAGTGACTTGGAATAAAATGGCTGCTTCAGTCATATTCTTTTTGGCAAAATTTATTATTTATACGACTTTTCTTGAGAGCTACTAGAGGCTGAACAACTGTAAAGCCATAGAAGGATTTCAGTGATGTAAAAATCCATGTGATTATCCATTTTTTCCAAGGTACAAAAATACATGAAACGACACACCCCACCTCAGCAGAAAACTGCAAACAACACTTCTCTCAGTAACCAATTTGGACCTTCTATCTGCTGATTTACAGTCCTCATGTAAGTTGGGCTCTGTGAGGATGTGCCAATGTGCCTGTGTGCAATAAATTACAAGAAAAAGAGAGGTTAAGACTCCATGGAAACTTCTTGGAAAGTACATAGTCCATCAGTGTGCCACTGGGTACAGTTCTACGTGTTCATATGAAAATACTTAAGGAAGTGAAAGGAGTTTTAATAAACTGAGCAGGAGGGATCAGCATCAACCCTCCGAGTTTCTTACCAGCCTAACATCACCCTCCTCCCCTTACGATGGACCTATGCCCCTTCCCTATCAAAGTATCCCAGCCAAAGTATTTTTATTGGTGAAGAAAGTATTTGGATTTTGGACCAGATCCAAAGTATTTTGCACACTGGATTCAAGCCAAAGGTCTGATTTTCATCAACCCATGTAATAAATACCTCTTCTCTGTAATCTCATCAGAACTCCAGACAGCTCATGTTATCTCACCACGAATAACACAACTATCCACGTCCAAATTGATTTCTCCCTTTTTCCTGAGTGCCAAGGCATGCCTCTTAAATTTGTTTTGCACTCCACTTCCATTATACCATGTTTAAAAATATTTTATGAGAGAACTACACCAAATTGTTTTTCCCCTATTTCCCCTGGCAAATGACCTTCCTCCCATGAAAACATTCTCTCTAGTTTTCATATGCTGAAAGTTTGTTTTCAATTTTTAATGCCTCACTTTTTAAAATGCACAACTTTCAGAGCCTCTTTGAATGCCTGACTTGGCATTGGTTAATGTTCACTTTATCAATTTTTAGTTAAGTGGAGCAATAGAAAATGTGGCATAAAGTAAAAATAAACTTAGATAACAATAGTCTGGATTTATAGTTATCATGGGATAGATGACCATATCTGGACTTCCATCTATCACAGTGATATCCAGGTAACATTTACTTCAATAGCAGTGGATGGGAAGCCAGTGAGGCATGTTTTGGCATTCTAATATTGAAAATATGCTTCGTAACTTTTAAAGAACAAACTTCCAAGTGTGTTTAGCAATTCTCTGCATTACAGAGAAAAGCTGCTTAGAGGCCTTGACAACATCCTGCCTCTCTGATGTACAAAACTCAGCGCTTCTCAAAAGGCTGACCACAGATTTTGGTTATAAAGTTTTGCAAACATTCATGCACAAAACATATTGCTTATAATTTCAAATACCAAATTCACTTGCAAGCTTTATTCTTGCTATCACAGAAATACTTATAATCTATATTTAATCAAATTTAAAAATCATCCCCCTCAGTTACTGTTAAAAGAAAATTCTGTGTTTTTCCGATACTAGTTCATATGCATTTGGAAATACAACTCCCCTCAAATCATGGTCTTGGGGTTTTAGAACTAACATAATCTTTTACCTTGTTAAAGATCAGCATTTTCAAACTATATAGAGTTCATATGAGCTTTATTTAGTTATCACTTGCTAATCACTAATCTGTTTAATTCCATCACAGTAGTTAGTTAGGACTCCCTTATATCATCTAATTAAAAATGAAGGCATGTTCCATCACTGTTGGAGGATGCTTTTCCATTTTGAAAAGAAGCGTTCTCTTTACCAATTAGATTGGTACTGAACAATTTATGAAGTGCTATTTTTATGTGAGTGGCTAAATAAACAAACCTACCTAATGAATATTTTGTTGCATTGGATTCTAGTACTGAAACATAGCTGTATATGTGATACAGCCTGGGCTTTGTTTTGAGAAAGGCATCTTCATCTTACTCATAAATAAGTAGAATTAAGAACACACTGCAACAACCATAAAATGGATCTATATTGAATGATTTAATTAAAATGGTACATTTTAAATTGATTTTTGTGCAGAAGCAGCTTATAGCAGTCCAGCTTCCTGGTAGGGAAGCGTTTTCAACTGTACAAATGACAGCACAGTTTGATACTGCAGCAGGGCTCGTGTGGCCCTACCTTAAACTGGTTTTGACGGTGTTGAACTTTTCAGGATTGGAATTTAACCACTCTGTAAAATGAGAGCTATTTGGATTAGTTCACTCATAAAGAGTGAACAGTTTCAAGCCCCAAGGCCAACTGACCCAGCCCTCTGCATATCTGCAATGTTCTTTACGGGTAGTTCGCAGACAGAGCGCAGCTCCGACACAGGTTCTCACTGCTCGGACTCCATCGTACAGCCCTTGCTTCCTGACTCTGCCAGGCGAGATGACCAGAGCAGTCACTGCAGGGCTACTGCTCCAGAACCCTGCCTCAATGCAACCATTTTCAGCTGTTATCACTGAGGGTCAGGGAAAAGATTTTGACAGAAAAGCAGTGATTTATCCTCACAGATACAGTCTGGTCTGACTGCACAGTATGAATCTCTTCTGCTAGGCAAAGTTGGATAAGAATCCTCGTAATTAATCAGAAATTGCAACTGTTCCTACCAATACTTACAGCACAGAAAGTCCCTGCCGTGGAGCTCCAATCCTTGACTTGGGAGACCCAGCAAGGTGTCACCAGAGGTCTCCAAGGCAGCGGCTGAACTGGCAAGGACAGTGACTCTCTTCACAAGCTTTATGTACAGCCAAGTAAGAACCTAAACCTGAACCTTTCTCCAAGTGTGACTGCCTTTTAACACATCTACCTGCGTGACTCCCTGAGCTGGGAGCAACTGAAGTCTTCATTTCCAGTAAAAAGAATGGAAAAAGCATTTCCTCCCTCAGGGAAGGGGCGATTTCCTCTGCGTACACACGCGTGCACATAGAGCTGTGCACGCCAGGGCCTACACAAAAGTAGATGCTGAGTTACCAGGCAATCAGAAAAGATGGCAGGAAACAAAGTGATGTCCTTTGAAATCCCCAGCCTCTCCACTCTGTAAGGACTTATTACACATAATGGCCACTTGATAGGGTCCGTACGAGGATATGGCAGGGTCATAAAGCTCTTTCAGCACTCCACATCAAATTCCTGTCTTTGCAGGGGAAATAAAAGGTCAAGACTGTGTATGTGAGAGAGGCTTAAGCTGCTTGTACTTTATATTGCTAAAAACAAGCAATCTTTTTTTTTTTTTTTTAATTTTTAAAATTAAGGCTAATGCTTGGTATGAAGACAAGCAATTTAGAACAGCCAAGTTGTTCTGCAGGACAGAATTTCATGTCATCGTTCCAGCAAACCCTTTTTAGGGAATGTTATGAAACAAAATGTCATTAACCGAGCCACTAGTAAGAGGAAGCGAAGAAATACCTATTCGGTCACTCTAAAAGAGGAGTTTGTAAGAAATAGGTTTCTCTTGAGCAACCTACCGATCTAGAAGTGAACAAGTACACAGATGTTTTTCAGCATTTATGTTTTTATTTTTCAATAGTCCCATTTCTGTGTGCAAACATAAAGCTGCCACAATCTTACACAAAGTCTTTTTTAAATTTTTTTGAGAGAGACCAGAAAGTAAAGTATAATGCAGCAGAGAAGAGACTGCCTAACGAGGAGCCTATCCAGTGAGTTCAAAAGATAAAACTTTCTATAATAACGACAAATTACACTTAAGCTCTTCTTAGGAACAGCTTTTTCTCTTCAGTTTTTCTTTCCCTCACAGTACACATGTTCACACACATACATGCAGTCAGTTCTGCAGCTGGAAAAGCCTCTTTCTGTTCCATTTTAAACTTTCTTTGGGTATGGAATTCTACCTCCCCTATCTCTATTTTGCCATAGAGAAGTCCAAGGTTCTTCAAGCATTTTATTTTATTTTGCTGACATAATTCTTTTCCAGATTTTAGTGTTTTGGACCAAGGATGATCAGTTAATTTTGAGGTTCGATGTCCTCTATCCTATTTCCCTGTGGTTGTAGTTACCTTTAAAGATTTTAACGCTGACTTCTTTTTAAAAAGACTGGTGGACTTCAGTTCCCTCCAGAAGAGCCCAGCAAGCTCTAGAAACCTGGCAGTGAGAGTCAGCCCGACATACTCCGTATGGCGAGAAAAAACAACAGCAAAATGTGGGAGGAAAAGAGAAATGTCTGCACCGACGTGAGGGAACCAGTTCAGACCTTCAAAGTGCAACTGCCACGGCAAAAACAGATATCAAAATAGAATAATCCGATTTGCTGCAGTGGGGCACGGCGCTCCCTTGCTAACCTAATACACAGATGCATTAGAAAATGACAACCGAAGACAATTATGTGGGTCAGGAAAAGTGATAAGGAAGCTGCAGACCAATGAAAATTTAGAACAGTACAAGTAACGTACTCAGTTATTTTTTTAAGTGTGTAAGAAATTCAGCTACAAATTATAAACGTTCAGACTGCTTCAAATGTAGTTCCAAGCACACAAGGAAAGAACAGGCTTGTTCCATCAATGTCCATGTTTCTGCCTTCCAAAATCTCAGATTATTAAATATAATTTCATGGCAGTTTATAAAGGAAGCTTATATAAATATCATAAACAAACATACAAAAAAAACCTCAATTCATTTTCACTTACATGGTTAAAAAATAAAAGAAAAAAAATCAGGTTACTGGAAATATGATCAACAGCTTTAAGCTGCAGCCATGGCAATTATCCCTCAGTTAAGATAGCCCCAATCTCCATTAACTGCGCTATGTAATGTCTGAAATACAGCAGTAAAGGGTAAAAATAAAATTATGCTTTTGAATCTCACATGCAGAGACCTCAGTAAACGACATCCACTTGCGTCATATTAGACACCTGAAGTTCAGGATGCAGAAATATTCAAGTTATTTAAAAAATTCAGATTGAGTTTCTCTGTAAGAGAATGTGAAAACCACAGTCAGATTGCAAACTAAGCCTATAAATTGTGCCTTTGTGCCAAAGTAATAAGTCACATGACTATGCTATTTTTAGAAACAAGGATTTTTTTTCTCCAGATGCTTCTTTTTTTACACTGTTTACTGAAATAGGCACCTCTACTCAGCAATTTCCCTCACAAAAATACTCTTAAGACATTAAAAATAAGAAAAATCAGCTATTCAGACATCTCAGTGCAAACTGCAGCATTATCTGGCACAACAATAGAAGTGCTGGAGAGCTGAGGCTGCCTCTGTGAAATCGGATGTGCTACAAACCTGTATAGTATGAGGTATGAATCCCTTGCTAGCATTAGGAGATTATTATTCATTGCCTTTCAATGATAGATGAATTGAATGCATATTTGGAGGATTTGGCCCCACTGTTTTATTTATGAGAGTCAGTATGAAGAGTCTTCCTCCCTTTTATAAAAGAGTACTCAGAAGTTTAAAGATATGTCCAAAAATTAGTGAGTTATTTTAATCCTTTTATAGTCTTCATGTCATGAAAATTATGACAAATATTTATTGATATACAAGAGACTCATTAATTTTAATCACTGTGAATGCTGGTATACCTGACCCTTTCTTATACAGTTTCCTTCTACTTACACAGGTCTGAGTCAACTGTTTTAGGAATTTACCTTCCAACTTGAAATACTCAAACACTCTCAGCCTCTTATTAAACCTTGTAATTATTTTGCTGCATAAGAAAAATGAAGTATGTAATGCAAATATAAAGTACTTGTAAATATGCTAATTAGCAGTAGTATACAGGATAAAAGAACCTGACCTTTTTCCTCATTAAGCATTAGATTTAAGGTGGATATGTTCATCTTGTTCATTCCAAGCTGAAAAACAAAGAATCGGTTGAAACAGAAGATAAGCAATATGGTCCTCTTAGTATGTAAAGATGTCAATATTAAACTATTATTTACTAGTCCTTAACATTTAGACTCATTTGATCAGGGAGGTTTCCTTGAGCAGTCTTTCTTCTCCAAAACAAACACCTATTTTCTCTTTATATTTTGTCCAATTTCATTTTAACAGAACATCATAAGAATATAAGCGTCTAATGTACAACCTTTTTAGAAAAATATTAAAATTTACTTTGTATTCCAGCAACAATGACAATAAAGTTCTCAACTGTACATATGCATTTAGTTTCAAATATGATTTTGTGCCTACTGAGTTCAAAACCTCTCTGCTGTCTCAGGGTCCCAGGGAGGGACTTGAGGAACCTGCCCCTGTTCTGGGCAGGCTGCTCCATGAGAGCTTCTGGCAATGCTCGTAATCCCTCTGCTCAGAGATGTACACTGAAGAGAGGTAAGGAACATTTAATCTACTCAAACGAGCAGAGTATCTAAATGTTACTTTCTGTATATTTTTAGGGTGATTTTTTATACAATAATTGTCAGTGCTGTTCACATTGACACCTTAATGCAAGGACAAATTTCATTGTCCAATAAACTGCACGAGACTGCTTTCTGGCTCCTGCACAATGAAATATATAGTTTTATGATTGCTCTCCATTTTACTACAAGGATTGTGAAACTCTCCTTGGAGTTATTTCACCATCCAAACGATGCTAAAAATCTAGGTTCTAATTAAAAAGGAAAAAAAAAAAACCCACATTTTCTCTGCATATGTTTCCAGAAGCACAATTTTAGAAAAGCATTTTTAAGCTAAGCCTCAGAAATATTTTCTTACTCTTTTAGGTTACTAACCTACAATTTAAAACAGAGGCCTGGGCGTTTTCAACAGGAATCTAAAGAACCTTTGTGCAACAGACTTTGAAATGCAAACCCTTTTGCCATTTCTAAACAGCTTTTTTTTTCCCCATTCACAATTAACAGAAGCATTAAAAGGCAAAATCTTTGGCTATCTGGACTTCGAACAACAAAATCCAATTTACTGTGCTTAAAAAAAGAAAGAATATGCAGGTTACTAAACATAGTTCTGTAAAAGCTTTTTTCTTTTTGCAGCCTTAAACCCCACCTTTCCTCCTCATTGGGGCAGGGATGATTGTTTCTATACTGAATGGATCTCTCAAGATTCTACTTTACATCCTCTCCCAAACAGTTAACCACTACGAGGGACGAATATTGTATCTTTTTACAATTTTGTGATGTGCAGGGTATAGGCAGATGATCCCTGGCAATAGCGGCCAGCTCCACCCTGCCTGGTGCCTGCAGCCTGGCTCACGTGAGGCTCCGTAAAACCTGATTTTGGTTGACACACTCCAAGCTGCACAAGGAAAGGTTGGATTCTCTTGAGAGGGAATTCAAACCTGACAGGTAAAAAACACTGCACGTGCCCACAAATGCAGAGAAAACAAAAGCAAGAGTAAAGACTCTATTTCTCTCTTAATGATAACTTTTTAAAAGCTTGATTAAAAGATACTCATTTGGTAACACAAATATATCCTATCACAACAAAATCCCACCATAAATGAACATGACAATTTGCGACATGAACAGATACCATCAGCTCTTGGAATCAAAATCTAGGCAGTCTGAACTCAAAGTACAGGCAGGTGAGCCAGCTTCCTGCTTCTCTTCTTAATGTATTTATGTCTTAGGTCACGCTGAGGGTGACCACCTCAGTCAAGGTCTGAATTCACCAAAATCAACAGCAAACATCCAAAGACAACCCGAATTTCACTCCACCTTAGATAAGGTCTTTTAAAGCATTTTATGTAAGGATAAAATAAAAAAGGCCTTGGGTTCATTTTATGCGATGCAACTTGCTGTCAAATAGGTGAAGACTTTAAATATCAAATATCTTGAACTGAAATCTGTTATCACTAGTACTGAAAGTTTTCAGGGGAGTAAAGCAAGGCTAATCCCACAGTCATTTTGGTAGAATTACAGAAACTGCAGATCTGATGAGGGATCTCAGGAGAGCAATCTCGGCAGCCACTGGTACTGAAGAAAGGTCAAATTTACCGAGATCATCTCTGAAAGCTCTTTTCTCTATGCATTTTAAAAACTTTCAATCAGAGATTTCATCACAGCTGTAGGTGAAATTTCCAGTTTTTCATCTGTATTTACAGTCAGGTATTAGGAAAACCAAAAAGGCCTGTAATATCTATCCTAATATCTACCCTGAATTAACTTTAGTGCAAATTAATTTTTTTAAAATCCCCAGAGGAGCTGCTACCATTCCTTTTCTAAAACTCTGTCTTTTCCAAGCCTCCCTCCATCCTGCAGTACTTTTTCCTACAATAAACACAATCCTTTCAACTGTTCTTTAACCATCTTATTTTCTAAATCTCTCACCAGTTTCTTGCTCTCTTTTGCCTTTTTCCAAATTACATATTAAGAGCAGTGTCTAAACTGCAAAATCCATTCTACCTGAAGTCTGACTCACTCCCCAGCTTGTCAGATTCCCAGCTAGAAATGAATGTGTATGATGTCCACTTTCCTTAAGCTCTCCAATCATCTTCCTCTTATAGAGAGGAAACAAAGAAACACCCAAGTTTTTGAGAACCTATTGAAATTATTAAAAAATATTTTTCCCCCTCAAGCAAAATGTCTGCCCAGAAAGTAAAAAAATATATTTTAAAGGTGGGAAGAGGCCTTTGAGGAAGGAGAGGAGAGGAGAAGTTGGCTTGTGCTATTTTGAGAATGGAAGGTGAAGGTGGAGAGGCCCAGAGAGACGATGGAGCACGCTGGAGACAAGAGGCAGCACACAGGATTGCAAGCTCTAGATATAGATGTTAGGAGAAGATTTTCACTGGGACTGAACTTCCCTGTGCAGAAGCCTGATGAAGCTGAGGGATCTCCAACCTCCAAAACAGTCAAAGTTCAGATGCAGGAAGCCCTGGGCAGCCTGCTCAGAGCAGGAGTAGCAACTAGATGACTTCCACATGTCCCTTTTAAGTGTTATCTGTGATTACCTGGTAACTGTCTCATGGCTTCCCTAGCTACTATTTTCTGCTACCTTCAACAGAAAACATTAAACAACACTTCATTAATACAAATGTTTATGTATTTTCATCCAATGACACAGAGAAATGAATCTGTTCATTTATTCACTCAGCGATTTGCTTAGGTCCAAATGCAGAGTCTGAGGCATTACACACTTGCCCCATGACCGATTCATGTCCGAGACTGGGCCAAGTTCGACCACAGGAGTGAGGCCCTCACTGGGAAGCTTGCAGGAATCTGCAGTATCAAGAACGGAAGCCAGAAAAACTAGTATTTCTGAATGCACCATGACAGCGTTGGAGTCTGCAGGTACAATTTACAAATGCCAAGGACGAGAAAACATCACCATGCCTTCCACATTTTCAGCAAATCCTGCTAATCTACAATCCTACAATCTACTTCTGAGTGTCTTTCAGTTAACTCTACTGAAAGGGACAGTTCTCAAAAAAAAAAAATACAGATTCAAAAAAACTTGGGAACATTCTTCTTTGGGAATATCATAAACACTGGTTCCATTTTCTCCTTTCCCAACACAACTGCTTTGGGAAGACCAACAAGGAAGAAATTACGCATGAGGATGCAGACGTACCAATCTGTTTAAAAATCTTCTATTGAAGCAGTTATACTCAACTACAGCGAACTGTTATGATGCCCAAACAACTTACTGTAGATCAACATCATTTTATTTAAATAGAATAACGTACATATTTCTTCAACTGGGGCACATCAGATTAGGAATCTCTTCAGTCTTTTCTGGAGGGATTTAAAAAAGCTTTGGAGAAATCTTAAAGCTATGGAATTAGCCTGGTATTTATAGCACAGATTCCTAGCGCACTCTTTGAGCTTCCTAGGACATTCCTTTTCTCCATCTGCTGGCTGCTGACATGGTGTAACCTTGTATTTTGATTATGAAAATATGTAAGAATAAGAGCATTTTATGTTTCACTGTAAAGTTCTAGCTCTCAGGACAAGGCACCTATCCCTAGTTACTACAATAAAATCTAGGTCAAGAATGGTGCCGAGTATTTTCTGATCCAGAGAAGTGAAGCTCTATTGTTTAATTATGTCAAAATGTGTTACTACTAATTATGAATAATACTCTGTATGAATCACACTCTTACAAAATTATAATTTTCTTACCATTAAAATACTGTGCTTTATATGCTATTTCAAAGGAATTTGTTAAATGTAGGTCAACAATGCTTTTTTCTTCCTTGTTCAGTTAGCAAAAGGTCCTTGCATCGGTGCATTATCTTAGAGAAAGATATGAATAGCTAAAATGTTTATTTCAGCACTGCTAAATGCTGATTTTTTCTGCTGTCCATTGATCTTCTGATTAGTTTTTGTATCATTGCTTCAAACCTTTTACATTATATCACCTGAGATAATTTTTGTAACACTCTCTCCTACCATAGCCTAAATCAAAATGAAATCTTGAGTCTGTGTGAATGAAAAAGCACTGCTTCACTTTGGAATACTTACCTTCAGTGCTCCTCATGGTCTTGCTTCCAGTGACTTTGGGGATCTTCAGGTTTCTTAAAATTCTTCGTGCCCTTTCAGCTTTGCTTTAGATATTCTCCTGTTTATAGCTGGGTGATGGGCTATGGCCATGGAGGCTGGGTCCTGGCCTTACTGCACCCCTCATCTGTGGACTCTTGCACCCCACGTTGTATCTGTCGAGACAGTAACATTGCTTGAATTAAAGGATTAGCCATATGTTTTAATTTCACTCTTCTGGATTGTTTTCAAAGACATCATCCAATCATTTTGTGGTATGAACTATAATAATTATAATATTTGCTTTAAAAATAAGTAGAATAACTCTGACTGGAAATGATGGAAAAAGTATGTTTCACTAAATTATGAATGTTATATCATGTCTGCAAGAGCAAGGAGATTTTGGCTTTTTATAATGATGGGCCTAGTGCAAAACTGTATGCATACAAAGCCATGTCTTCTAACAGATTTAGTGGTACTGATGCATGCTGAAACCTTCAACTAGTAAGGCAAACAGCCTCAGCCATAAAGAGACAACATATTGCGGCTCACACGACACAAAACTATTTTAGAAGTAATTTTTCTCACTTTCTCAGTGATAACCCCTCACAACAAGGGTAACGGTCTTCGCTGCTGTTCAAAAACTCTTCCTCCCCTCAACAGAAAACACCACACAAAACATGCAGGAAAACCTCCAGATTAGTCCAACAGGAAATATGCAGGTTCACTGAAGGAACTGGCAGCCCATATCAAACAGAGTATTTACTAGATTCTTAAGTATATCAGTAAGGTTCATAACCCCCAAAATGTTTTTTTGGTCACAACCTGCTCTTTAGCTTTTATTGACCTATTTATTAGCAGTACCAGGAGCTATTAGTTGATCAGCACCTTCAAGGGCAAAATAGGGCCACAATATATTGTAAAAACAGATACCAGACAGTCTGGCTTTCATACACATTTACCAAACCAGTAGAGTCTTTCTTGTATCTATTCTGTGGCAAACTACCTGGAAGACAAACACTTCTGTAGTCCATACTGCTTTGAAAATTTTATTTTTATGAAGCCATAAACATATATTGCATGAAGTTCTTACTCTTCAGGCTTTCTTGATGTCTGGGACATGGGACAGCCTTCAGTTTTGAGTACTATTCATTTAATGCTTCTGAAGATCACAGGTCTTAGTAGTTTTTATTTATGTAAAAGCTGCATAGATACTGGCTACAGGCTAACACCAGCAGTCTAGCAATGCTCATGGACCCAAGGAAATACATAAAAAGTCTTCTCAAAGACTAAAGGGTGTTTTGTCCAAAACTATTAAATCTTCTGCAAAGTCTAAAGATAAAAATCAGGAGATCAAAATGACAGCATGTTCTGGTTGCCAGATCATCCAGTCCACAGACATAAGATGATTGGGATAAAAATAAATAATAAAACATTTATAACAACGTAACAGAATCAATATTATTGTAAAAGAAAGCCTCTTCCTCTTAGCTGAAAGGGTTTACAATGAATAAAACAATCTGAATGTGAATATCAAAACAACGTGACTTGATAAAAGCAAGGAGTCATAGGCCAAGATGCAAATATACTACAGAAAAAATATATCATTTCAGCTGGAGAAAATATGGGATATCCAGGGAATAAAACTGCAGTTAGTCATCACAAAGCCAGATACGACGCGGAAAGAAAAGGTAGTCTTGGCACTGCAGTCACAAAGACTGGGACACGAGGAGCCTCCTCCCATCAGGCGTCCTCGCATGTGCTGGGCTGGGCCCCTTGCTCCTCATTTGTGGCTTCGTGAAGAAGCAGACAGCAACATTTTCCAAATTATTCAGAAAGACTAAACTCTAAATCTTAAAATCTGACATAAAAGTAGCACAATTTAAATACATAAATGTATTCAACTGTAGAAATGATTTTTTAACTTCTTTGTATATAAAATTTGATTATGAAATATTTGAAAAAAATAAACATCTTTCAGTTAGTCATAAAATTGTAAATAAATACCTTAAGGATCTATTGCTTCACAATATAGCTTTCCCTTACAGAGATAAAACAAATGGAAAGCTGGTATAACCTATTCTAAGGAACCTGCATAACAACATATCTCAGACTGCAATTTCACTATGGAAATAATATTCTACAGATAAAATTATTTATTCATGTTTAAATACACTGAGAGTTATTGATTGGAGACTTTTTTATAAAGGCCTTCCCTTAAGCACATAATGCTAATCACAGCAAACACTGTAAAACAAATTTACTGGAAACAATTCCAGGAGATGGTAAAGGAGCCCAACACAGAGTCATTATGGGAACTTAAAATAACGAGGTCTTGAGGACATTCCTGAAGACTGAAGTGGCATCAGTAGAAAAGGGCCCCAAGAAATCCACATTATTACAATAAATTTAAATATTTAACCTGTTTTTTAACTTGTAATAGTTATTTAGCTATTACAATAGTATCAATGAAGTAATGACACAAACCATCATACTGAGCATATGAAAACATGGAAACAAAGATGTAATTAAAATTTCTGCTGAAAGAATTCATATTACCTTAATTATATATATTCAGTTTATAAACTTACTAGCAATAAAGTATAAGCATTGCAGACCTAGGATGATGAGTCATACAGAGTAGTTTTACAAAATACTAAGCCTAAATTTCCAGTCATAATGAAAATGGCCTTACATGGTCCAACCAAGAAAATTTTTGTGGCTAATATGAATTCAACAGATTCCATCTTGCTGTTCCCCTGCTGAAAGTCTCTCTCTCTCCCTTTATCCAATCTTCCTATTTTTCTTTTTGCCTTTTTTTTTTGTGATAAAGAATAACTGTCTGTAAAAAAATTCAGATTTTTTAAATTTTCAACTGAAAAATGAAGACTTGACATTGAAAAAAAATCACTTATACTTCTGGAAATCTGCTATTTAATATAAGATCATGATTATTACAAACTGTCCCAGACATTATTAAATAGCTAGCACTGCACTGTGCATTAAAAGATCAGGTTATTTTTATCATTCAGAAATAAGTATAGGACTTATCCCATGACTACAAAACATTTATCCTTCCCTTGCATACACATCCATAATCATAAACATCCCCATATTGCAGAAATCTAACAGTGAATGTATTTTGGGGGAAGAAATAGGTGTTTTTTTTCAGCAAATGTGCTAACATTAAAAGACTAAAGCTGTCCTCAATAACTTTTTAAGATACACAAATATTCTTATGTTTCTTGATAAATCTGAAATTCAAGATGCTCTACTCTTCATAAGACAGCATAAAAAAGGCAAAAAACCAAGAATGTGTTCCAGTAAAAGCAACAGTCCACCAATTTTCAGTTGTTTGCTGCCCCAAATGAGTAGTGAATGGCAGTCAGCAAATTTTCTTTCATTTTTGTTTTACAGACACGTTTTAACTGTATGTTACCTAAACTGATCTACTTGATAATCGGCATTTTTCAGATTATGCTTTCCATGTAAATTGTGGAAAACAATTAAAAAGGCCCTTTCAAAAATATATATATATATTCCATAACAGTTATAGACTCCATGTGGGAATGATTTGGCAAAAGTTTGAGACTTGTTTGCAAGCATCTGATAAGACTTTTTTTATCTTTAATAATTGCTATTCTTATTTTGTTAAGTGAAAAAGTCCCCAAGTATATGTTTAACAATTGCAAAGGCATCTATAATGTTAAAAATAAACATGATATCCTCTTAAGTTTTAATGGTGGCACAAGAAGACATGGGCAGAAGAACAGCCTTCCTTGTAACCTCAGGGAGTACTGGAGGCCCATTTTTCGTTATATGGCAACCCCAAAAACTTGCCAGTTGCCAGTGTGTTGCCAGTACACACATACAGGGTTGATTAACATGGTACATCAGAGAAAAGAAAACACAGAGGAAATTCTTAGGAGGGAAATTTTAAAAATGTATTTACTGCACTTAAGGGGAGGAGTGGGAAGGAGACCTGGCTGACCTCTGATCAGCTGGGCTGGAGGAGGGCAGTCCCGAGCTCCAGTGGCTCTTGGCGCGTCAGGAAGGAATTGGGGAAGTATTGCTTCTTCGGGGCTTCTGGGTTCCTTGTCTCCTCTGTAGCGAAAACACCTCTTCTTCCTGCAATAAAACATGCCTTGTAGTAACACAGGAGCTGCAGGAGGATGAGTTACCCATATCTGTTTGGGATGCCATCTGCGTGGCTTCCCTGACGGCTGCTTCACTGCACAAAAGAAACACGGGCTCATCCTCTCAGTACTACATTGAGCAAAGGGGGTTCATTTATGGAGGATCCCCGGACTCCAAAGGGCCATCTAAAACCCCTAAATTAGCCAGTGTTGTGAGGTGCCTTCTGGAAGGAGCCCTCTTTCTTTACTGACCAGATACACAAAACCAAGAGAACAGCCTCCAAAGTTGAGGGATTCAACTTTGGGCGCATCCTTCACCGCTTTACATTTCTCATAGAAGTTAAAACTATAATAACAGAGCCACATATTCGGAGAACAAGGAAAACTGATATTTTGTATCTAGAGATCCTTGAGAATGACTATAAAACTTCCAAGAATTAAAACTGTCAAAAAAGACGCCCTGTGCCTGTATCTGACATATAATTACCTATACATGCCCGCCCTGATATACAAAAACTAACATAAAGAATGCAAAGTAGCTAAGATACTTAAGAAATCAGATTTTAGAATTGTAATCACATTAACAGTTTTGGCCCTAGAGTGAGAGCACTGAGCATACTTAACCCCCATCAATATCGTTTACATATGAAAAATGTAACTCACATATGGAAATGCATTATAACAAGGCTTGCACACTTTTACAAAAGAAAAAAAAAAAAAGAAAAGAAAACAAGGCAGCATAGACAGAAGTAACTTAAGTGATTTTCTCCTAAAAGAAACACAACTCTATATAATTCTGGGAACTGAATGTGTGACTGAAAAGTGTGGACTCTACTGCAGGAAGGTCTTGTATTTATTTCTATATTTATTTTATTTAGTCCTATAATCAGCATAAATAGTTGGCAAAAATGCCTCCGTATGATTATTACTGTACAAACTAGAGGCCGTGTGAGCTTTTCAGTTCTCCTAGTGTAGATCCAGAACCCTGGCAACCTGGAAGATGTAGCTTAAACCAGGGCCCTGACAGCTGCACAGCAGGAAGCTTGGAAACAAAGCACACACCATTTTTTCCCCTTCTTCATTCATTTTCGGGTAACCGGGGCCATTCTGAGCAAGAAATGCCCCAAACGTACTGCCTTGATCATGACACGGGCCTCAGACCCTGGGTTCCATCCTCGTCCTGCTCCTGCTGCTCCCTGCTTGCAGTGCTGCCCCGGTCCTGCCACGCAGCTGCAGCCAAGCCAGACACGGAGGCGATTTGAGCTTTTCCGCGGATTAGTTTTAACCCAGATCAGGTCCCTAATCCGCCCGGCTGCAGGGCAGCTCGTGCGGGAGGACAGCCCAGCGCAGGACCTGCTCTTTCAGCGGCGGATTTGCCTGTTGCTTAAAGCACTCATGGAAATTCAGCATTGGTTTCTTCGTTCTTTTTATATCAGAATAACATACTACTGAAAAGACTTACTCCTTTCCCCGTTTACATATGAGGACTTCAGTATATTGTTTCACTTTTTAGATAAAAGTAGTATGTAGCTATCCACATATTCAAAATGTATGATCCTAATTCTAAATTCTAACTACTGTAATAGCTAAGAGTAGTTAAGGTTTGTCTTAAAATCTGTTCCAAGTTACCTGATTAAAAGTCTTCATAAAGCTGTTGGAAATGCGTAATTCCGTTTCTTACTGTTGAGAATTGACATACATCACCCTACGAGTTCCTAGACATGGTATCTGGGGAAAAGGAAGTTAAAACATAACAGATGACATAGGAAGGCAAGGAAAAATAATCCTGCCTTCCCAGACTACCTTTGCAAGCACTTATGGCCTTTCAGGACTATTCTTTTATACCACAGCAAAATTAATATTAATAATAAAAATAATATTAATAATAATGTTAATAATGATAGCCTTAAAATGTATTTAAGGGCCTAACAATGCAACATACCAGAAGGGAAAAAAAAAAGGCTAAAGAATGCCCCACTAAAATAGAAGTCTTGTGGAGGAGCTTGCAGATTAGCTCTAAGGTTACTAACATATTTGCTTTATGCATATAATACACAGCAAAACAGCGTTTCTCACATTTGGCAACCATGTCATTTGAGTAGAGACAGCTTTGTATAGAGATGATGGAAGGGGAGACGCTACCTGGTTGTTCTATCTGCAGTCACATTAAAAATAAAGGATATAGATTTTCAATTTGGAAAAGGAGAAAATCAGAGGCATCAATTTAGTCAATAGCCACAGTCCTGTAAGTCCTACAAATCTGATACTTTCATAAAGAAAGTGACAAGTACTAATATATATCTTACAAATGCGAATAGGTGCTTGTTTCAAAGAAAGCCCTGGTTTGGCAGGAGAGGGACACGTTTCCATTCAGAAGTGGCATTCACGCAGTCCTCATCCGGCAATGTAAGACCTGGGCGCAACCAGTCGAACTGATGCACAGGTCTGTTCCAAGTCAGGCGGCAAGTGGCCGCGCGGGCACTGAGGCGGCGAGCATGGCGCTGGTCAGCGCACTGCGGAGCTCTCCTACCTGCTCATTGCTATGGCAAAAATCCTCCTCTACCCTGTCCATTAAACTGCAAGAGGTTTCCTGAAAGAGTGGGATAGGTTTTCTGCTCCCTCATTCCTGTATTCTGACCAAGTTAATGCTCCGGATTTAGAATTATAAGGAGTCATAAATTAAAGGTTCTCTCAGATGTTTGAACATTTCAATTTGTTTTCATTTTGCAAAAAGATTCTGAAAATAAAAATTAATTAATATTTAAAAATGGCTTTTATTCATCTGTATCAGCGTATTTAAAACTCATAATTTATTTCCATGAGCTGTGCTGCATACCTGGTGCATACGCAGTGCTGTTTTCTAGCTCAAAACGCAAGCAATGGAAACACAATCTACTTTTCTCCTTCACTGCTCTTTAATTTAATATAGAGATAACTCTGGAACTGATGAGAACTGAGATGCTAAACAAATGCTTTTAGCTGTGGTTAATACCAATTTGTCTTTTTGCTCCCCTTGTCTTGCTTTTTAAGCAAGAGTTGTTAGAGATACAGAAGAATGAATCAATCGGAACGTTTCTGTTCAGTTGTTGCTACTTTGAGCCCACAGACGGCCTCAATGCGCTGCTGTATTGGCCATACCTGCACTGCAGGTATGAGCCCGTGGTGCAAGAGGTAGCCCAAGGTGAATCCACCGTCTTCTCCCTTTGGAAGGTGAATATAAAGACACAATATACAACACCCGAAAGGAAACATACTTGACACAATAATGCGGGTAGAAGAGGAACAGGATCCTCTTTCCATCCAAGGGGTCCAACTGTAAGCTCAGATACCCGCTACTGACAGAGGCATCCACAACACAACTTGCTAAGTCAAACCCTTTTTTTCCATTAGACAAAAACCACATTTCATTTTGCTTTGGATGCTGTGCAACAACCAGATCATAGATAAACCCACCAGCAGCACAAGCAACAGGGACCAAGGGCTCCTGCACTTTGAGCTGAATCCCTTACCCAGAAGCTCTAGCTCCACAGAAGAGGGAGATGCAATTTGGCACGTGCACTTACAGTTCAGATTTTTCTTAATGCTACAGAACCATCACATAATAAAGTGTCTCCTCTCACACACGATAGCGTGCCACTGTTTAAAATTAGATCCTCCAACAAGACGACTATGTAAACTCTTCGGAACGGTGCTATTCCTTATTTAAATAGCCCTGGCGGAGTTCTCCTTAACTGGAAATCCTCGGCTCTCCTCAGCGCTCGCATCCACCGGCGGGAGTGCTCAGGGCCTGCCCAACTTCCACTTCCTTCCAGGAAAACATGGTTCTGTTCCCATGCCAGGAATTGGTCAGGAAGTCTTAGGGAAGCCAAGTTACAAAGCAAGCAACCAAGCCCCTGGCGGCTGCCTCACCATCCTTTCCATCTCCCAACCTCTGAAAAAGGAAGGATCTTGGGGAGCTCCAGAGAATGTTACTCACCACTAGTGACTTTTGTGCTGGTGTTTTTAACCCGCTGATTTTCACCTCTTGACTCTGCCTAGGCCCTAAAACACGCAGGCTCTCCCTGGCCTCCTCCTCTCTAAAGAATTCCCGGCGTACTTCTTCTGAATCGACTAATTAGTACTACTAATTGCCCATTTCATTCATAAAGTATCAGGATGGTATTTTAGTAATCCCTCGGCACACGACTCCTCATGCAGAGCGTGGCTCCGAGAATTTTAATTCCATTCTCGCGCCTGCTAATAGGCGGCTTCCCGCTGCGCCCAGCGTAATCCGCACCGGAGCACGGCTGGGAGGATCCTTATAAAACGCCCGACTGTTTGAATCTGTTTAGTTATCTTAGTAAAAACATCTTATCAATTCATAAATAGAGATAAAAATTCTTTAAAAATTCAGCCTTGATCTTCATTTTAAGAAAATTTCAGTAAACTTTATAAGTTTGATTTTAGGGAACCTCAAAGTATCATGGTACTACCATTACACTTTCCCCTGATTTTTAGAAATATATAACATTTTTTACAAATGCTGTGAGGATTAAACAATCTAAATATTATTAACTTAATTTTAATAGCAAATGTCCCAAATATCATTGGGGAAAATCATATCCATCTTCTTAAAAGGTAAGAAAACTAGTTTCTTTATTCAATGCTTTTTTTTAAAATCACTGTTAAATATTCCATCACCTGTCATTTTTACTTGATATTAAGGAGAGCTAATAAAGGAGTTTGCCAAAAGGCTAGAGATCAGAAAAAGACTATAAGACTACAATAGCCAGGATATAAACATATTTAAGACTTTATGATATCTTAACAAATTTACTATTTTCAACAATGAATGGTCATCTTGAGTAATTTTTTATATATATATAAAATATATAGTTATGGTCGATAAGGTGCTTATGAAAAATTGAATTTTTTTTTTTTTTTTTTTTGGGCATAGGAGTAAAGGCAAAATCTTCCTAGATGTCATCTTAATTCACTCTCCTGCTCTTGTTTCCACCTCCTGATTTTGTCCTGGATTCACCCTTATCCCACCCTGCAACCCCCGCTGTGTGCAGCCAATTCTAGCCAGCAGCACCTCTGCCTCTTGCAAGGCTGCCAGCTATTTGCCAGCCCCCTCCTAACTTATTTCACTATTTCCCACTTCAGGTTACCCACCTCATTTTCAATCCTACATTTGCTCCATTTCCCTAGGAACTCTCTATGGTGTCTCAGCCAGGAAACCTTGTCCCCAATGTACTTTTTTCCTAAGCTGCCCCAACTCATTTAGAGGAGCGTGATGGGGAAAACAAGCTCCCTTCCTCAAGGGAACATGGCATGAGGACATTCCTCCCAATGGGGAACCGAATTCCCAGTGCCTGGATTGATTGAAAGGGGAACTAGCCCTGAACTCCTAGTTAATCGTATCAAAAGCTTAGCAAAGTCTCAAGAAGAGCTCTAGGGAAGTCAGGTTTTCCTCTGGGACAGGGTCATGAGAGCCCTCAGGGATGTCGTTATCACATGCTCCACCCTTCACCACTTTGTAACTGGAAAAAAATCAAGTTCTTTGGAGGTGATGACAATTTTAGCTACAGCGGGACAGAAAATGCATCTTTGACAATGTCCCCTAGCACATGTTAATCCTAAGAGTCACCAGAAAGCAGAAGTGATTAACTCATGGGTATATATTCAATATCCCAACAAAGATACTCAGGCACATGTAGGAATATTAGCAGTTATGATGCTCAAAAAAAGCAAATTGGTGTGAAACTAGATGCAGTCAGATCCTTCCCAGCACAGTTTGCAATTGCACAACAGCAATTTTTGCCAACTACTACAACCACAGAGCTTGACATTACCAAATCTCTGTTTCAATGGAGTATTTTGTAATGCACATTTATACATTTAAATTATATGCTCAAGAATAATAAGGGGGCAGAAGCATTTAACTGCTTTATTGGTCTGATTTTCTTTTATTATGTAAAACAGTAATGATATTTTTATCAACTAAAATAAAACAAAATTTAAAAATCACGTTATTTCTACTCTGAGCAATTCAGCAACAAGAAGGACTAGATCAGATTCTCAAGCTAATAGTTAAAGGTGCTGATGCATTCTGGAATGTCAGCTGTTCATACAGCAAAAGAAAAAAAAAGGAAATACATATTTCATAATAAAGCTGTAATATATTTTCAGAAAGTCGTATCACACAGTATCATAAATTGATTATCCCTTTGCTTTAACTGAGAAACCTGAATAACTTCTGGGGGAAGGGGATAAAAACAAAAATAGAAGGAGTTGCCTTAGGAAGTAAAAACTCCTATCTACTGCAACCCTAAATGCAATTCTTCATCCCACACAAGACAAGGTAAAGGGGTAGTAGCAACAGAAAGCATTCAAAGCTGTCAAGGTATTTGACAGTAAAATAACAACAAGAGAAAGTAAAATGGATTTTAAAGGAAATACAAAAATATACACTGAAGGATTAAAGTAAGCTATTCTTATACAAGAAAAAAGTCAATTAAAATCACAAATCTAACATTTTCTCTACAAGTTTGTTATATCCCAAATCCACAACACAAATTCAACATAGCAGGTCCACAAGGTTCACTGTTCTTTTCGGACAGTGAACAGCTACACTGACGTTGTCATACTGAGATCAAGAAAAATGCAAGTTTCCTGGGCTACAGTAACTGAATTAACAAATTTTACCAGTTCCAGGTCAGCCAGCAATTCACATAATCAGAGAACAGGGAAAAAGCCTCCCAACGTAGCACTTTCAGCAGCAGTTAATAGATCAGTGCTCACACCTTGCGCTCGTTCTGCTTACAAATTCTATGTAAAATCTTCTCTTCCACCAAAAACAACTGTCATGCCAAAAGATATTTCTAACACCTAAGACAAGAGACTTAAATCCTCCAGGTGGTAGCAAGAAATTAAACACTTCTAATTGCTTTACAAGTTTTCTTAATTTAGTAATTAAAAAATGCACGTATATCAGCTGCATAGCTTTACAATTTTGTATGGACCGAACAGTAGCGATTTACACAGTGCCAAATGCCCAAATTTAATGATTTTTTTTTTTCTTTCTTCACATAAATCCCACCATGAGCTTCCCGCTGACTTCCTTTCCAGCATGGTTTTGCCCTAGCTGGATTTAGGGGTGAGAGCAGTAATTTCTCAGCCTGCTGAGTTTCCTCGCAAGGCTGGAGCAGGGCCTGGGACAAAGGATTTAAGGGGAGCTGGCCTTTCCCAAAGAGATTCCAGAGTGCCTGTTCAGTGGGAAAACCCTGGAATTCTGACTGCATTACACCAGATTGAAACCAATGGGGCAATCAGATCCCCTGGCAGCTAATCCCTCCGAGGAAGAGGTTTCTGTGGAAAGCGGCGGCTGAGACGTGAGCAGCGAGCTGCAGGCCGCAGGCCTGCGCGAGCCTCTGCCTTAGCGCCAACTCCATGAGGAGGCCTCAGGCCCATCTCCTCCTCAGGCCCAGACCCCACGAGGAGGCCTTGGGCCCTTCTCCTCCTCGGCAAAGCCCAGACTACCCAGCGAAAGGGCACGTGGGGCAGCGTCTTCCCTCTTCTCCTTCCTCCAGGCCGGAACCGCGGTAGCGTCGCTGCAGCTTGGAGCTCTTAGCTGCTAAGGACTGATCCAAACTAATTAGGCACGTGCCTAATTTAAAGCAACCAAATGGCTCCTCTGTCTTCAAAGGACTACTCATTGCTAGGAGTAATTGAATGTAATCTCATTAGATTTCAAAAATATCTTTCGGAGGATGCCAGTGAGGAGTCCCAGCTGTGCCCAAGGAGAAATCTTTTCGTCAACTTTTTGGATCGTGCCAAACTGGAAAACTATGACCACCGCACCAAACCCCAGGCTGGGAACTAAAAACGCTCATTTATAAATCTACTCCTTCCTCCTCACGCTGGATTAATGAGGTGATCAAAAAGCACATGGAAAAGGATTCTCACTGGGGAACTAACGCCTTGCCGCGATCCAGGGCTCCAGCAAAACTGTGCTCACACATAAAGGTGCAAAATCAGGAAACGTCCATTTTAGCTACTGCTCCGGTTCAGAGCACAGATGACACACCCAAACTTTGGGCAACGGGGGGTTATTTTTTGACTTACAGATAGCCTAGGATTGGAGGGCTGAGAAAACCTGCAGCCTCTACAGCCTCATGTGGCTGGTTAACGTGACCTGCTACAGCCGTAAGGTCGGGAATAGCTACACAAAGCATTTAGCTGTCCCCCTGTATAAGAGAAAATGCAAGGAATGTTTCCCAACTCTCACCTAATAACCCCCCAACTACGTCCCTTCCTCATAACTGAAGAGTCTTCTGCTTTGTGGCACCCGTGATTTCACATTAAATGAGGAATTTGTCACCAGTGTTTTGGCCACTGTGAGGCAGCAGGAATCAGTAATGGTGCATGATCCCTTCTCTACAGGGCTACAGTCTTTCTGAGAGCTGTTTCTTGAATCCTGTTAGCAACATGTTTTGGATCTAGAAGTTTCAAGAAGAGACACAGAAAATGAGCCAGAAATATTTTTAATGCACCAACACAACCCTTATTGAAACAAGCATCCAAATATGTCATTATCATGTCAAACATCTAACCAAGATGTACCAGGGCAAATGGGCATTACTCAAAAAGCAAGAATCCTGCAAACCCAAGTATGAAACCATTTTTAAGGCTTAGGAAGCAAGTCGGGACCTGAGGTGTTCTGTATCAGTGCAAAGGAAACTGTGTATAGCAGTTACTCTGTGCAACACTGCTTCAAACAAAACATCACTCTGATGTGTAGGACCTAAGCACAATTATCAACCTTGAAATCCATCAGTGGGACTTTTCCTTCTTTTTAGCTAGTATTGGCACAGGCAGCTCTGGCACAGAGTGTTTTCATTTTGCACACACTTAAAAACAGTGCTCATTGCCTGGGACAGTTGATTTAGAAGTGACACGTTCTCTCCAATTTAGCAAGATCTGCAGGGAGGAGCCACAAGGATTCCTTGTGCCATTAATTGTTTGACTTTCAGCATCCTTGACCAAGGCTCAGTTTCTTTTTCAAATATATACCCCCTCAAAAGTATATTTTTCTCCCTTACAACTGATTCATTAAACAGAAGCGCATTAAGCTTAATAGCTTGCAACATGAAAAAGCACGGTGGAGTTACGTGAGCAACAAGGAGTCACAGGATACAACTGTAACGTGATGAATTTTAAGGTGCCTATAAAATAGACCAGATCGTAGCCTAAAACACTATTTTTCATGTCCCACCCTGAAACGCAGCAGTGAAATGTCCGAGCAGCACTTCATACCCAATGCAGTTCTTCTGTGCACGAGTCGGAGACTTTTTGGCACCAGTTAAGATCACAGGGAATTAATAGAGTAAATTAACCGTTGGGCAGGAAAGTTCTCTGGCATCCAAAAAGTCTAGAGCCATTTTTGGACTTGTACACACGAACCACTTGAACAACAACAGATGAAGAGACAGCCCGATTTCTGAAAAGGACTGGCCAAAGGCCTTAAATCTTGTATTCCTGTCAAAATATTTCCAAAGATATCACGTGTGGCATCTAGCAAAAGCTGAGTCCTAAAAAAATTAAACCAACCTAGTGAGGAGGAGAGTGACTCTACTGCTCTGTACAAGAGGTAAGAAAGAACCAAGCAAAAGAGTCTGTAGGACGCAGGGCTCTGGAGATCACCAGCCTTCACATTTTCTCTAAAAACCGCTCTCAAGAGAAGTTTATTGCAAACATCTTCAAAATGCCCTCAAAATCTTTGTTTATTTACCTTTTTATTAGTGCAAAAGAGGCATGGAAATGAAGGACAGGCATAGCGTTAGCATTCAGTCAGTGCTCCCTAATGCTGCCAACAAATAGATTTTAAATGGCACAAAATACAAGATGAGTTCAGGGACAGATAAGAAAAACATAGCTGATATGGAGTGTGTAGCCTAGAGCTGGTATTACAAAACAAGCTGTGAAAATACCTAAAAATGTGTCAAATCCAAAAGGAGGCCCAGGTATCTCAAAGGAGAGACCCATCTAGAATTTGGCAACGAAACACACGTCACTGAAGGCAGCTCTGCACGACGAGACCATATATCACCCCCATCTCCAGGGCACTCGGACTTCGCTCAGACTCCAGTAATTGCTTACTAACACTCAGACGTATCTGTTTTAAAAAAATCACCTTTTCATCATCACTAAGTGACCACATTCAGTTCAACACCAAAGCTTACAGTTCAATCCTATGTTTATGTCTTGCACGTTTCTATTTCCACATAAACAAAATAATTTATGGTCACGTCAGTCCAGTAGGTCACTTGCGCTTTTCTCCCCCTTTTAATGAGTGAATCCTGTTATCCTGAGTGTTTTATGAACACAAATCTAAGCCCAAACCTAGCAAAGCTCAGTTCCCAGGCTCTGGGCTAAACTGGCTCTAGTACCTAGTTCTGGATGTAGAACTGATCATGGAGGAAGGCAGAAACTCCTGGTCCCAAGTGTGCCCTGCCCCTGACCAGACTCCAAAAGCCCCAAGAGTTTTAGCTTCTCTCCAGCAGGGCTCCATATCTGTAAAAGACTCACCAAAAAGCAAAGCCAGAGCTCGAAGGGATCCTGGGCTAAGGCTGCACTTACAGCCCAGCTCTAAGTTCACAGTGAAGCAATTTTTCCTTCACAGATTTTCTTTTAAATCATTATTATATACTGGGGGCAATAGAAGCCTTAATTCTTTTTTTAGCTTGCCCAGATCTCTAAATTCTTTGTAGCACATTCATTCTCATCAGCAATTTAGAGGATAAAGCAAGGAGGCACGACAGTACCACGTAGACTATACAGCTATGATATGCTGGAGAGCCATAGTGAAAGAGTACTAGATTGGAGTTTAGAGTATTATTTTAAAATTAATAGCTTTCATAGACTCTCCAATTTTCATTTTTGGGGGAGGAAGGGGCAAGAAGTGTGGGAGAAATCCTCAAATGTACAACTAAGAGAAAGGAAAAAAAATATACTGCACTATAAGAAAAATAACATGCCATGATACGATCCTGAAAGAAATTTTAGCACCTATTAACAGGGAAAGAAGTTATGTCCTTCTAGATGAAAGGCAGAGTGGTATCAGTTTCATATGAGAAGCAATTTCTCACTATTACAGGTAATCAAACACAGAAGCAGTTCTCTAGGTGAAATGATGGGCTCACTCTCAATTTCATGCTTCAAACAAGACAAGGTAGCTTTCAAAAATGCAAACTTTAATCCACACTAATTCCCTTTTTCTGAGAAAAAGCACGACGGCCTGTATATTGCAGGATGTCAGGCAACGTCATCTCCGCTGCTGTTTCTGGCCTGCAAATTTTTAAAATATCCTTCATTTTCCATTAGATGCCCAGGAAAAAGGATGCCCTACCTTGGTCAGGAAGGCACAATAAGCAGCTGAGACAGAAGACGCAACTAAATAACCTGTGCTCGATTGAAATATGCTCCTTCCATCCTCACACATTGCTATAAAAAGTACTTGTAGCCTGAAAGCATTTTGTTATTGATTAGCTGCACTTTAATGTTGTGCAGAGGTACTTGGGCTTGCTACAGCAGCCTGCATTTGCAGAGCTGGCTCGGGCGCAGAAGCAGGAGCGAGGAGGAAGGAGCCTTCCTCCCCTCCCCTGCTCCCAGAGCCTGCAGCTCCCAGTCTCATCCCTGCAGCCACTGCCCAGCTCCTCCCCTGGCAATTGCAAGACAGCCTTTAAGTTGAGATCTTTCAAACATTGGTCGTTATGAAGGACAGGGGCCCACATGAGTCATACAGCAGGTGTCTATTTTTGTTGTTAAGCTAGAAATTATTTTTTTGTCAAATTCATTGGTTTTGGGAAATGCCATGCTAAAGCACTGACACATTTTGGTAACGAGAATCCAGAAAGTTCTTTCTTATGTCCTACCAGGGTAAAGAAAACCCAACCATTTCACAAGGTCTTTGTGTGGCCAAAATGGAACTTCAATACTCTGCTCTCCCATGCTGAATAGAAGGCTTTGTTCATTTTTTTTTAAGCAAAAAGAATGCGAAATAGAGGTATTAATCAAATGAGTGTGCTCCCACCGCCTTTAAAACGTAGGCAGAAGCTGAGGTAGGAAAGGCACCTGAAACACGTGTAGCTTCAAAGCATGGTCACCCTGAGGAAGGTGTCTCGATTCCTTCTCAAAGACGGTGCTGCGAAAAGACCCAACTTCTCCTGGTATGCAGATGGACTATGAGGGCTCTGCACAGTTTGCTAAGAGTTTTAAACTTTAAGAGGTCTAATAGAGGATGATGTTTGAGTAAAATCACATACTGATCCATCTTGTATGCAGACAAAATAGCATTCTGGTATTATTCCAGGTAATATTGACTTTTTCATGCTTTTCAGATAGCAGAAAATTATCCAACCTTCTGCTGGCACTAACCTTAAAGAACCAAACTTTTCCTGCTTTCTCCAGCTGTGAAGTTTCACACTACTCACAAAGTACTAACTCACTCTACCAAGATCTCCTGAAAACACATTTGGGGTTTGCAAAGCCACAGGGAACCCAGAAGTTGGCAAGCAACCAGTGGCCAAGGGCTCCCTCTCTTTTTCTGATAAATTAGCACCTTTATTTGGAGATTTCTTCATCCAGCCCGGCGGGGTTATATGCACTAGTGCATGTCCACACCAGCAGAAAGGTCTAAAAACTTCCAACAGTATTGCAGAATAAAAGAAAAAATTCCATGAGAATTATCTATGTGAGAGTTGATTATACCCCGTTTTTCTGCCCTTTATTGAAGGTACAAAGTCATAAACTGCAACCAGATCTGCCGGATATCAATCATATAAAAATAACAGTTTCTAGCATTTAAACAAGATGCATCTGAAATACAGAGGCGTTACTTTGACAATTCTTTCTGGAATACACGTCCTAAAACGTTTTAGGTCCTGTATGAAGAACTTAAGAAAAAGTGGATTAAAAATAGGTATTTCCATTATTCACACTACCTTGCAAACAGAAAGTTTAGTTTGCCAACTCTTCCCATGAGCTCAGGTATTCTTTTCCTCCCACACCTGTACATACTGATGATAAAAACATTAACAAATTTAAAGAATTAGATGGAATTATGAAAGCAAAATAGAAGATCTGAATTTGGTGTGTTGCTACAGCAGAGAAGAATTATTTTCTTTAAAACTGCATTCTATATGCAGTTTTCCTTTATTTATTTTCTGTAATTAACAAGTAATGATGATAGATGAATGATCAGACAGTTAATTCCAAAGCTTGGCACATGTACATCTAGCTTTCTTTTGTTAAGAACTTGGTTATTTTTTAAATAAGGGAATTTTAACTTTTAAGTTTAAGTTTTGCTATAAAATTATTAGTTTTACAGAGACATAAACAATTTATCTTAGCAGCAGGAAACTTTTACATTATTTAAATATTTAGCTTTGGAATTCCAATTAAACCACTAACCCTGATTAATTTAGTAACAGTAAAAATGTGTGGGAATATTTACTTTTCTTTGGGGCGCACTCTGTCCTAGTTTTTCAAAATCGAAAGCTCCTGTAGTTTGCAATATTTATTTCCAGTATCTGCTTCAAGCAGCAGTTTAAAACATCAGCCCACATTCAATTTGAAAAATCTTCCAGAATGACCAGCTGGAAAACAAATGGGGAGCACGGAAAGCAAACACAAAATGTGTATTTTTAGGTCAGTTCCACCCTTCTTGTTCCTGTGACATGTGAAAAACACAGCAAAAAAGCTCCAATATTCTTTTGCTGAGGCAGGCACTCACCTCTTCAATCTATTATACTTAAAACATATTCTAAAATGTGTCTGAGAGTAGAGACAGAGAAAGCCTAACTTCCACTTGTTTTCCAAAGCCTTTAAATGATTGCTGTGGAAGCAACTTTGGAGTTAAGTAGGCTTCCCTTTAGGCAGCATAATTAGTTTATATCCTGCATTAGAGAAAATAACTTTGGTTTTCACAAAATAAATATCATTTCATATTAAAAGGCAGGAGAGAACCAACTGCTCTCATTAGGGCCTCAAAAAAGGTACCCAGACTGCTCAGTTTTAATAACAATTTGGGAAAAATTGTCTGTCAGCTGCAGGGAGGGAGGCGGGGTGCTTTGCTGGGACATAACCCTGCTGTCACTGTCAGGGCCATTAGAATTTTCTATGTAGAAAGAGCTGTTAGCACTGCCCAACCTTCCTACACTTGCCTAATGGCTGTCCTGTTTCATTAATGCTGTATTTTATTTCTCTATTATATTTTTGTGTCCTTCTCTGTTAGGCTGGAGATTTCCCTCTGCAGATGGGAATATGGGAAGGGAGAATGAGAATGGGTAATGGACCTGGAATAGAAACCAAGCGACACTGGGAATCCCTTGAATGAGGGAGGAAGAGAAGATGAAGACAAGAGACACACAAGGAGAGAGGGGACATCAGACATACAAAGATGCAGATGAAAATGGCTCGGTGTGAAAATAGTGTTGGGAAAACAGTAGGATAAAACTAGGACTAAAAGATGATGCCCAGGCCAACAATCCATTCAATTCCTGGGGCTTTTCCTCAAAACTTCTGGGCTTTGTTACAAAATCTGTGCTTCCTAGCTCTGCTTTTGGAACAAACTTAGCAAACAAGACGCACGAACTGGAGGCACAGACAACGAAAAGCACTGCAATAACAACTAAAATTACTAAATAGCCTGATTAAATGCCTTTTTTTAGTGCAAGGTTTTCCATTTATGGGCAAAAATTACACACTATCATGCAAATAAAGATTGTGTGATAACTCAGGTACAACTAGGTGAACCAAGGTCACCAAGGTTTTGAAGTATTAGTCTGCAAATGCTGTAAAAAAAGACTCAAAATTTAAACATAGATCAAATGGCATAGAAACAGTGTCTGCACATACACAGCTGTGAATAGTTTAGTATTGGTAGACAAAAAAAAAAGTTGTGCAAAATAAGAGCTAAGTTAGAGAGAATAAGGGCTAAATGCTTTTTGGATTTAGTCAGAAGCATTCTGAGGTTTACCCACTTGTGTATATTAAAATTTTAAGGAAATAATCAGTTAAACATTAAGGAAGGCTTTACCAGTTTTTCAGGCACAAAAAAGGGTTCTTAACTATCCTTCACAACCAAAGGTAACCTTTTATTCCTTGGTTTTCCTTCATCAAAATTTGGGAGTTGCTCACTTTGGAGCAACTAAATAAGAATTCCCAAAAGGCTGCCTTTGCAGGAAACTGTAATAACAGCAGCTAGAAGATTTAACCTCACCATGGCACAGGTATAAAAAACTCAGCTTGGTAGAACTCATCTTTTAAATGAAAAAGCTCTTTTTGGGGTTCAAAAAGAGAAAGAAAAAAAAAGAGGGGAGCAGTGAGGGGAAAAGATGCCTAATTTTCTTTCTTAATTTGAGCTTTCCTCAAACAGACAGCTACTCTTTGTTTCCTTATTTTAGGTCATGTAATTCAGTTACGGATGCCACACACTTTAACTATTTCCCATCTGCTTTTCTCTTATAAAATCATGTGGGAGCTGAGAAAATGTAAAATGATCCGAAACCTGATGAAACCCGGGCTGCCCTAGCCCAGCTAGACCTGCTGGTGACCACGGCACACGGCAATCCATGTTTTAGTGTCCAGGCACTTGGTGGGGGGAGAAACAAAACAAACTAAAAAGGCCAGAGGGAAAATGTGTTAAGGGAGTGCACATCAAACACTACATAAGCAAATAAAGTCTTTTCATAATCTAGAAACAAGAGCCTTGATCCTGGGCACCCCAGATCTGTTGCTCCACCAGGCTAACTAGGCAGCTACAAACATTTCCACTTTGTACTGCTGGAAGAGGATCTGCAGCACCAGCCCTTTTCCTCAGCAGGTCCGCGCTGCTTAGACACATGCAGAGATGCCACTGTTGGACTCAGAAGTTCAGAAATCAAGCGGTACCCTCATTTTTAACCTGTCTACTAAGACAGAGAAAGGCAAATATGCAGATTTCAAGTGAATTCAAGTGCCCCATTAGGAGTTCAATTATATTCTGGAATTATATCTTAATTGGCTTGCTTATAGATGAGCTGTACAGCTAACCAAAAATCTACAGCCACATAGTCATCAGTAGATTTCAGATATTGTCATGTGCAAATTTAACAACAGATAAAGAGGGAAAATTAGCTCTATTTCCATTAGATATATAGACTTCTCACAATAGTACCCGATGTACTTTATAATAAAGAGATAATAAATACACACAAAATTATTCTGAGTATCTACCACGTATTTTAGTGATCACAGTCCATATACTCAAAATAAATAGTACAAGCAGAGATGTATCTCTAATTAAAATGAAGTCATGTTTCCAAAGTCATACTGAAAACTGAGAACTCAATCCCTGTGTTTTATTGTGTGTTGCTATTTCTTTTCCACACAGTTTTCATTTTTTCCAGCAGCAATCCTCACGCCTAACCACACTGCACACCACAACACCAGAGTATTTGTTCCTCCTGTTGACACCCAGGATAAGCAGAACCTCCTAGCTATGCTCAGTACCACGCACATGTGATGCAAAGGATCAGTGATACAAAAATTCAGGGAGGATAAGGACTGCAGTAGTAAATGCAAAAGCACTGAGTCAGAAAGTCACATTTTTATAACTAAAAGATGCAAATATATCCAACAACTGCTTTCAAATAGCTTATTTTTCATCTTAGTTATTAAAAAGTTAAACATTCAAAAGTGAAACCAGGCTTGTATTTTTGAAGGAAAAAAAAATCTCTAACGTATTACTCATATAGATAATTTACCTTTGTTGTCTAAAGGAAACAGATTTCAAACATCTTCTCTGTAAAAGACGTATTCTTCAGTATATTTATACCTTCAATGACCACCATCATCAATAAGGATCTGAAAAAATCCACAAAACAGTACGTAAGTCAGGTCAGTTGCAATTATACTTAGTTTTTTTTTTAAAATAGGTATTTGTTTATATATTTATATATTAAGACGGCACAAACTAAAATTGTATGTTGCATGTAATACAGTAATATATTTTGTGCTTTTAAGAGCAAATGGACAAGCACCAGAACACTGGAGTGCATTTATCTACTTGAGGCACAAAACAATTACTCTGTATTAACATATTTAAGATCACAAATACAGCAAACTCAGGAAATTTACTGTTATCACACCAAAATAACAACAATGGCAATCACCCATGATTTAGGGATTGCATAAGACATATGCACAAATGACTAGTGAAGAATGTTATTGCATATCATAATATTTAATAATATTTATCATGAAAAGTTAAAATAGTTCCCTTCCTTCAGAAAATTACAACTTCAAAACAAGGTGCCTAAAAATGCCAATTGTAGTTTTAAACAACAAAAGTAAATAGCACAAGCACGTGGTGCCATTTGTTACTATTGTTTCTGACTTTAGAACTGTAACCATAGGAAAATTAATTAAAAATAACACAAATGCCTGTGCTTATGGCAATGCCAGAAACCAAACAAACTAGCCTGAGTATTTTGACACATATTAACTTTATTTCATTTAGAAGTAACTTACACGCACGAGTCCTACATTTTAAAGTCTCAATTTCTTTCCCTAAGATGGAAACCGCACAGCTATCAGGAGCACAACAATATTTTGGGAATGCTTCCTTAATAAAGGCACTTCAAAGGGCAGACAAAGCCTGGTAACAGCCTTAAGTCAATACCACCTTTATGTACATGCTTGACGTTACGTATAAAATAGAACTCCGCTGGTGCAGCCTAAGATACATTTCAGTATTCCTGAATGCTTTTGGTCCTGATTCAGCAATAAAGGCCTTCAAGAATCTTCAATAGCTGAACCTTACCCCAAACTGCCCTGATTTGCTAAACGCTACCACAAAGAGGTCCTTTTCTCCCCTTCTCCTTCCTCTAAGCTTCCCCTTCCCTTTCCCCTCCACTGTGCCCACTGTCCTCTCTACAGGAGCACCTAACTGTTTTCTTCTATGTTGGCATAACCAAAATGCAGATATTTACATTCCACTCCTATTGCAGATGTTATTTCTGATCATTTTTGTTCTTTTGGCATTCACAGCAAGCGCAACAATTGTAAGGACACAATTATTTTTGCTCTCACAGCCTTAAAGGAATACAGAGCATCACTGCAGCGAAAAAAAAAAAAAAAAAAAACAAACAAAAATCTCACATTTCTCTGCATTAATACCCATATGTTTCAGGAGCATCTTGCAAAGCTCTGGGGACCAGTTCATTTTACTAAGAGTAAACACCTGAGCAGTTGGTTATTTTTTCTCCCGATGGCTTTGGGTTCTTTTACTTAACATCCAGGAGGAGTCAGTACAATCTCATCTTCAATTAACATGAATTTACCAGTGAATTAAAGTATTTCTTTGTTTTAATTACACATAATCTTATTTACGATCCCTGATTCATGTATGTGAATAGGACACACACATATGTGAACAGTAACACTGACATAAGGCAGGACAGCTATAGGGCACTAGAAATACAGGCACGCTCCTAATCAAAACTCAGAGACTTTCTGTCTCAAAAAAAAAAAAAAAAAAAAAAAAAGAAACATCCAAAATCCCCCAAACTATATTCAGATTTTTTTAACCTCTTGAGCACCTTGCTTTGAATGTTGTTACTCTGAACATTTGCAGGATGAAAGAGTTGGTGCTATGAGCTTTGCATATGAGTCTAGTGCCAGCCCACAAAACATATGTCTCTGCTCAAATGCAAGAATCTGTTTTGATTTTTTTTTCTTCCTTCCTGGACAGGGAACAAAACAAATGAATCTTCTTCTGAGACACTAAGCTTGCTCAATCCCCAAATACATCACGATAGACATAACCAAAAGAATATTTTGAATAATTTATTACCGACAGCAAATTCTGAAGAAGATAAGCTGAACACATCACAATAATCATTCAAGGTAAATGCTCAAAAATCATTTGGGATAGATAATATATTGTTTTCAGACATTATTATTTACATCCATGGGCGCTACTGAGTCTTAAAAATAACAGATTTATTTTTAACTTAAACATTTTATAGCATAGCCATGTAAAAACACCAATATGTTTTTCTAATGTCATTAGAGGAATGGCTGTACTGTAAATAGTTCTCTGTACCCTATTTTGACAGTATTTGGAATAATGCAGATTTTCAACTATTAGTATCACTGACATAGCAGCAGTATATGTACAAGGCTCAAGCCTTGTACAAAATAATCAAAAGCAACAATTAAACATCTTCCTTGACCTTACATAGGTGGAAAATGCACGTGAGCTTCATACAGACTTCTGGCACATTAACAAGAAACCCTTTAGCCTTGAGACTGTTTTGTTTCCAGTAAGGGAATAGATGGAGGAAGGACTACTAAGAGGTGCTCCGGTGGCTCACGAGTCCTACCAGGCACTCGCCTCTGGGAAACATGTTTTTGTGAGTTATAAGAGGAAATTTATAGTCCGATGGAGATTATTTTGTGCCAAAATAAATGTATACGGAGAACATCAGAAACATGAGTCCACAAAAAAAAACCCCAAGAATATCTACATGTGGTTATACAAGGATAAATCAAAGTCTCTTCCAAATTAATAGTTTTCAATAAAAAATACCAAACCAGATCTGTCTCATCTTGTTTTTTGTCAGAGAACAGCAAGTGAGGCTGAGCCAGATCACACATGAGACGCCTCTGCTCCCGCACTGTCCTGAGGAGGAACTTCCTCCTGCTCTTGGCCACTACGTACTGTTTTGCTGACACCCATATAACTGAACTTGCTAATATGCATTTGGAAGGAAAAAAATAAAACCTTTTTTCTTTTTTTAACTAAAAATTTAAAACTGCTTTGACCATCGATAAAGTAGCTCGGGCCACATCATGCTTCAGGAAGAGCCTCCCTCCCTCCAGTCTGAGGGACCCGTTGAGCTACATGATAACAAAACCCCATTTCTTGTCCAAATAGTGTCTCTCCCCCTTGCAGGTACCTTGGTAAACACTTATTTAGCAGCTTAGCTTTCTTTAAAGCTGAACAGTGTCACTGCTTCTGCAACTGGCAGCAGCAGAATTCTCCCCAAAGGTCTGCTTTTATTTAACAGACCTATTTGTCTCTTCAACGTTCGCAGTGTGCAAGGGGCCATCACCGCCCAGAGCATGGTGGAACTCCACGTCCTGCATCCTACAGAACTGAAAACATCTTGGAAGAGCTTATGTATGAGCTCTCATCACAGAGAGGACCAGCTCTGCAGGGTGCCCCCTCCCACAAAACACCCATCTTGTTCCCCCATATCATTCCTTGGCATGTGATGGCCCAGAGCATCCCAGAAACATCTCAGCTCTTCCTCCACCCTTAGCTACTTGAGACGACCTTAACAGCAGAGCATGTTCTTAAAGCTGGGGAGCCTAAAGTGAGCGCAGATGTTATGAGTCATCCAGCAGAGCACGAGGAGGCTTCTGCATCAGTTTTCGCCACATCTCAGCAGTCTCTGAACCTCAGGCTGCCTGATGAGGATACGTACAGGCAGTGGCACTGCGAAGACGGAAGATCATGGAATCAGCACGGCTGGAAAAGACCTTCCCATCTTGGAAAATATGGGAGGGTTTCAATTGAGAGCTTGGTTCCTTGGGGGAAGAGGGGAGACAAAGCAGGAAACTCAGTGCTGGGAAGAGGAGAACAACCTGGGAAACCCATGAACAGACCGACCTCTGTCTGGAGAGTCCCCCTGAGGTGGTAAGGAAACAACTGGAAGAGCCTCGGTGCCATATGAGTAACCCAGAAACTGGGAAATACGGGAGCTGGGCAGGAGCCTGACTCAGCAAGGCAGCTGAGAAGCCACATTGCTTATGCTCTGTATTTAGATAGTATAAAATACATTGAATATAAAAGAATATAGCATAAGAAATGCCCCTCAGACCAACGGCTCCACACGCCACTTGCAGCTCTGGTCAACAGCCCACGTTCAGAAGAGCAAGAACGCTGCTAAGTAAGTGTTGAAGGGCAGGGTCTGCACAAACAGATCTTGACACCAAGTCTGTCTGTAGAGCAGTGACATATACCAACATTATTTGCTCCTGAAAAAAACATTTTTTTGAGCTAAAGTGTGATGCTTTTTCCAGATAGAAGGGAGGGGCAGAGGTTGAAAAACAAAATCACAGGTAAGGAAAAACAGGGAAGAAAATCCTATTACAAAGGAATTATTATGGGCTAAAGTTTTAGAATGGACTAAATCTCATTCAATTCAGAAGTATGTGGGCTCGAGCGTGTGCCTCATGCAGTACTGCACATGGCTCATCTGCAGTCTTCTGACATATGCACATATCCCAAAAAGTATAAGAATCAGGACTGGGATCTTTCAAGCCACTTTTCTACAACCTCATTGTTTTCACACTATTCATCCATTTGCATCGAAATCTTCCTTTACAAAATGCAGTAAAACTACAGATTAGCCTTCAGTGTGATCTATCACTGCGACAGACTTCTACTAAGGCTGATAAATGTTGAGTAAGTAACTCACAATCTAACGAGTAAGGGACTCAGAGCTTACAAAGTTTGAGACTGTTTCACACTGCTGGGGGTTAGAAGGATCTGCAGAGCTGCAGAAATGAACGTCAGCTGTGATGGGAAACAAGTTTATAAAAAATACTACAAGCATCCTTGATTTAAAAGGGAATACTTTGCACCTGTATTCCCACTCATTCCAACATCTAACACATGCCCATATTTTTCTTCAGTAGAATTTATTTTGTAAGTCACATGAAGATGGTATTTTAGTAATAGAAATCCGAGGCAGAGTGATTTAGTGACCTCCCCAAATTCTCCATATGTCAGTGGTATAGATGGAAACAAAATCTGAAATTTCTGTCATTTCTAATCTCGTCACTCCAGCACTACAATCCCTACGATAGTTTAAATCCTTTAGATAATCTGGGGCTGCAGAAGCCAAGAAAAATGAATGAAAAGGATTAGGGATATTAGTTGCTTTTTTATTTTGGGATTCAAGCAAGAAAGCAGAAATATTATTTTTATAACTATGCAAGTATTACTCTGCTTTATAACATAATGTTCTTCTTCTGTTTAGATGGTTCCAAAAATATTCACCTCCAATTTGTGGCAGCTGATATCCCCTTAACAGCATTTTCTAGCTCCAGGGCAGTCGATGTCTATAGCAAATCTGTAGAGAACTGATGTCATAGTAATAATTTTCTAAACATAGAACTGAAGAGTGAAGGAGAGGTATCAAGCCTTAGTTTCTGAATGGGTATCTCATTTCAGTCCTCGCATGTATATAATACCTGCAAAGCCACTGCAAGTTGGACTAGAGGTCTATTTTCCTTGATTTCAAGAAAATGAAATACTGACATCTACCATTACAAATAATTAGCTTGTGCTTTCAAAGACTGAGTACCAGAAATCACACGACTGAGTGAAAAACTGAAAAGAGGCCCCTACACGGCAGATAAAACACTGCTTCTCTTCAGAGACTTTTATTTCAAAAAGGGAAAAAAAACAGTGCAATGTTGAGTCTCAGTTGTTGGAAGAAACAATTCTCCTTCCAACCTGAATTAGAAATACTTAGGAAAAGCACAAAAATGCTATAAATGCAAGAATGTGGTGATTACTTAGTAAAAGAAAAATAAATGTAGCTTCAGATATGCCTCTTATTCTGTTTTCCGTCTTCTTAAAACAGAAAAGGCAATCAAATGCAAGAGAAAACTGGCATTAACTGGCTAATCGTGCACGGGTTTCTCTTCAACAGCATGTTGGCATTCACTTAGATAACGCGTAGTTATTCAGGGCAAAATACCAAGTTTTATAGCACCTCTCAGATCCCAATTGGGAGAACATGATCATTTTGAAGAATGGCTGCCAAAAAGGAACGGACATGGGGAAACCACCAGAGCCCCCGCTACCTGCTCATCTGAGCCATACCTTAAGGTCTTTATGTTTATAGAGATTAGATCTTTATGTTTACAGAGAAAAGATTCAAATGGCTGCTAACTTACCTACCTGACAGGAAAAAACAAACCAAACCAAACTTGTTCTTCATTTGCCCTAGTCTGCAAGCTCCTGGCTGTTCTAACTTAGAAGAGTTTCTGTTAATTTTTCTACACATTAAAACCAGTCCTGATGAAACTGAAAAGTTCTTGTCTTTGGTACCCATATAGAGCACCAGCTTCCAGATTTAGGGACAGTAAACCAGCTGGCTTGATTCCAGTAAATAAATTGATAGAGGTAATTTCCATGGATTTGGGAATACCTTATTTATTTACTTATGTATAAAAATGGGAAGCAGAAGGAAGGACTGGGAAACCTGGTGCTATGACATCTGGGAATCCCAGTCAGTGGGATATCAAGGTCTTCTCTGCATTTCTAACTTCAACCTTCAACTGCTGCTAATTGACCAGAACAAGAAAAATTTGGTACGAATCTTAACATCTTTACAAAGTTTTACAAATGATTTCTCTTTCAGTGGAGTTTCCAGAAACAGAAAGTGGCAATTCTCTAACTGTCCAGGTAAAGCAGTATAAGCTTTGCTTTGAGTTTTAATTTCGCTAGAAAAAGCTGGTAGGGTGATGGTGTTATCTTCTGGAAAGAAACAGTACTGACTACTAATACCATCCACCGAACAGCTGAGCTCCAAGCATGACTCATATTTACTAACATTTTTTACCCTCCGTTAAAAGAAGACCGTTTTGCAGAACTCCATAACTGCAGTACTCTTAAAACCAGACTCTCTACAAGTACCACACTCAGACTGATACTGTCATCTTCCAAAATGCCCTTGCTTCCTTTTGCACCAGATCTGCATGAGCCCTTTTACAGCTGATTATTTAGGTTTTGTCAACACAAAAGGCACAAGTAAGAACTTCGCTCCACGAGCCTAATGGCATAAACAGTACTTGCAAGACGCTTGCATTGCTGACAGAAAGGAATTTATATCCCTTCTCAACCACATACCCACCATGTGCAGATCAGTCCTGTGGAACCCACAGATCAGTAAGGAACATTCAAGCACTTCCAAAATACAATAATGCAAACATTTTTTAAAATAAACAATTTATCTGAACTTGGGTCTGCATTCCCTCCCTGGTTAAATAACCAAATAAAACCCTATTTCATCCATACTGACAAAGATGTCTCCTTGACAAGCAGATTTTTAGATTCATGAGAAATAAGAAAAGAGACTGGTGGTACTTTTTTTTTTTTTTTTTGGATGGACTTTTGGTTCTTTACCTCATCTCCCCTCCAATGTATTTGGCTGCCAGACTAAAAACACTCTTTCTGTGTATCAAATCTATTGTGCCATTTAATCAGCTTAGTTCAATGGTAATTTTACACTCCGGTAAGAAAAGGGGACTGAAGTTTCAGGCAGGGCCTGTTTCTTGCCAGAAGGCTCTCTCATTCAGTAGCCACCCTTGCCAAGTCCAGTGACACCAAATCTCCAGTCTACCCACTCCATGATCCCTTAGGAAGCCAACCTGACTCAAAATATCAAGTATCTGTTATTAAAAAAAAAAAAAAAAAAAAAAAAGGATTCAAGTGAACACTTCAGTGCTCTTTATTCTTTCACAGAAAGAAGATCATCTACTATTAAAGACTTCAGCTCTGTACTGGTAACTTCTTTGGACTTCCTAGCTCTGAAAATGCACCTAATACATCTTTTAAAAATTCTGGTTTTAGGCTGCTATTCCTTTAGATATTTCTGCCTTTATCAGTTCATTTTTTTAGCACTGCTTTTCCCATCTTCTTGTTGAAAATGGAATCTTTCTCAGCAATCTGCCTTATTCCTTGAAGTGGGTTGCGGTGCATCTCTCGGTGCTGGGGCATCCTCATCCCAGCACGGCACTTCTGCATGCAAGGCAATTCCAGGAGAAGAGGAGGGGAGCAATATTCTCTTCCCACCTGTCTGAAATGCCATTTGGAAGGTTTTCGTATGAACATGACCTTATTAATTCTTTTTTAAGGAGAAGCAGAGCCATGTCATCCCTGTTCCATAGTGGCCAGGAGGTGCTACGGTGGCAGCAGCGCTCGGCTCCCTGGAATGCAGACACCTCAGGTGTTCAGTTTGCCTCTTCATTCCCCATCAGAAACAGTATTTGCAGCAAAAGCTGCTTGCAGGAGTTGATGATTGGGAAAGGGAGAGCCTGAATGTCTGTATTGCAGTAAAACCCTCTTGGGATGGAGGCATTTGAGCCTAAGGAATAGTTGTGCTTTTAGGTTTAAGGAGAGATTTAACTATTTTTGTTATGTATCACATAACATCTCCTCTTTAAATACACACGTGGTTGGGAGTCAGACTAGTCTCCAGTTTCAGGGAGGCTGCGCTTCGTTACCGAGAGGCATTTGAGCCTTTTGTGACAAGGGAGGTTATAAGGAGCCAGGTTATTATTCCATGGAATGTAAATTCCATTAAAAGTTCCACTTATTTTAACAGATTTCTTAACTATAGTTCCTAATAGTTATTTGTGGAGACTGGAAAGATAATAAGGGGAACAAGAATAATCAATAGACCACAAATACATACTATAACTTCATCTTGTTTTACAGTAATACTAATCTCAAAAAAAACAGCACATATAGCTGGTGAGATCGTCACCCAGGCCCTCCTGATGGCAAATATGGAGTCAGTATTTATAAAGTGCAAAGGAAACCAAACAACTCGTGCAGAAGATCAGAAACTTTTTCATATCTTCCTTCTTTTTATTTTCTCTACCCACTTAAGCCCAAATAGCTTTTACTCTCCTTTATTCTACTGCGTCCAACATGAAATCTGGAGTCATATGGATCGTTTTGCTCCTACAAAGTGCCCCTGGAGCCAGTGGGATGTCACATGCTCAGCAGTGGCACAGACAGACTGGGAAGGGAAGCCCTCCAAGAGCCCGAGGATGGAGCCTGCGACTCGGGATCTGCAGAGCTTGGGTATCCTGACAGCAGCTCCCAAGGAAGCAAGATTCCCATGAGTTTAGCACATTCTTTGCATACCCATATAAGATCTTTTTGCATTGGTTGGTTAAAGTAAAGGAAAGAGGGAGGAGAAAAAAAAAACAAAAAATCAAAAGGAGGGTGAAAAAAAGAGCCATTGTCAAAAAAAAAAAAAATCCCTCTGTTTGGAAGAGTCTTCTAAAAAACCCACTGCTACTACAGAATGTTCTTTCATGACATTTAATCCTTAATCTTCTCTTTCCTCATTTCACAGCTTTAACTCTAGTTATAGCGCCTATCATACCCCTGAATATTCCATTTTTATCTTCAGTTGTTTACAATTTCAGATAGATGGAGGCCGTCATGTCCTGCCTTCTCTGCTTTCTTAGCCTGTCTACATTATTTCTCTATGAGACTAGACAAAGGCTCATTCAGATGTCTTCAATAAATGCAGCACACCACTGTGTTAGGCCAGAAGAGGTAATGTTAAATATCTGGCTGGACCTCCTGGAGTGGATGCCCGTAGAGACGTGGCTGTAAGTCCCCTAACCAGCTACATCCTTCTTGGCAGGTTTCACCAAGACTCCGGAATGTGGCATTTGCTGGATTCTCATGTTAGGATCCATGAGACTTCAGGCTTCTTTCTCTTGATGTTACAGAGAGGAAAGGGACCCTGTTCCCTGCTCGGATGAAGCCCCAGGAGGGCAGAACATGGGGCGAGCAGGCAAAGTCTAAGCCAACTTCCCCAGGTTGGAAGGTCTGAACTTCCCCAAGAAGTCTAAATCTCTACTTGCTTGTACTATAACTCCTTGGTTCCTTTCCCTTGTCAAGGCCTGAGATACTCTGAATTCTGGGTGCTTCAAGAGCTACAGAGATATTGCAAACCAATCTCAACACCCTCTCTCCCTTGTTTTAACATAAGGAAATACTTTTTACCGTAAATTGCGTCCTTTGCTGAGACCAGTGCTTTGGTAAAGGACAGTCTGCTTGTCAGGACTGCCTTTCTGCTGGCATCAAAGTAATTTAATGCAAAGAGTTAATAAAATCACTGCTAAGACTGTCCTTAAAAAAAGCCTTGTTCACTGTATCTGACAGCTTCCCTTTCAGCACTATCAGCCATCATTCCTAAAGATCCTTAGCGAGATGGGTGATTCCTGCAGTCCTTGTTAGAGCCTAAGGTTCTGACAGAACTACACGAAGACGCTTCACAGAAATACTTCCTTGTTTCTCGCCGAGTGGGAACTCCCCGTGGCCAACAGCACAGCCTGTAATAGCTCCAGGACACGTCAATCTCCTTCCCTTCCCTGGTGCTCCCATTTGCCTCCTCCTCCAGCGGCAGGGCCAGCCGGGAGGGCACTAAACTGCCTTTTAAGCCCCCAACTTGGTGTTCCTGCCCGTCTGCCTGCATAACCTGCAGCCAAATTTTGCTCCACATGTTTATGCCAATTTCCCAGGCACAGCGCTGAAAGCCAGTGTTGCTCAGAAGAATAAAACTTTCATTGGCAAGTCCAATAGCGCTTAGTTAATGGCCTGTGCGCTGGCTGACAGAAATTTTGCAACACTCAGATGATTTGATAGATGATGATAAGCAAGTCTTGACCACAGTTACACGCACAACGTTGGAAAATCCTTTAATTTCACAACACGTTGATCCTTGAGAAATAGTAAAAAAAAATTACTTTTGATTTAAATGCCCTGAAATTTAGCCCAGGAAGTACAGGCAGGGCCCTCCACTTCCTTTGAAATACAACAAATTTTGAGACAATAAACCCAAGGATTTTATAGCATGTTGAAAGTCCTGCTCCATCCATGATTTGCAGCCATAATTCAGTACCAACATTGGCATAAGGCTGAATAAATCCCAGAGAAACAACATGATTTGGAATAAGGAAATACAAACTTTAAGTTAGGCTATTGCACTTATATATTGTAGCATAGAATGCTACAATATGGAACATAGGTAGAAATGTGCACCCATTAGCATCACTCTTCCCACTCCAGCTAATGTTTCTTCAGTCAAAACAAGTTTCATTCATCTCAAGATGGAAAAACTTCAACCTCACCTGGAACATTTCCACATTTGGGTTAAAGCCTAAGAGGACACTCAAATTTTAGCTCATCCAGGTATTATTTGCAAGTTCAAAATGACATTACTGATTACGATTTCCAGGGCCCCTCTTTTAGAGATGCCCCAAAATTACATTAACAAGTTGCAAACTGTTCCATTTGGGAAAAGAACTCCCATTTTCATGACTTTAAAAATAATTTAAATAGTAAATACTAATGGAAACTTTGCCAACACTAACTTTGGCGAATAAGTTGCTATATTAATTGTTAAAAATATGGAAATAGGTATGTCATAAGCGTGCTTGATGTTTTAAATGTAAGTATTTGTATTATATTGTATTATATATATTGTAAGTAAGCTTGATGTAAGTAAAAAGAAAAACATTTTGTTTATCAGTGTTATCTGCTATATCAAAGAAGTAAAAAATGTAACTAGCGTATTGAAAAATTTGGAAAGTGATCACCTTCAACGCCAAGATTTTGAACAGAGACTGTAATACATTGGGTAAATGAGAAAAAAAAAGTAACACAAGGGCAATAATAATGATTATCTAGTAGTGACACCGCATTGAGACAATAGCAACACAAATGGCTTACAAGTCCATATACAATAACTATTTTTCATATTGCGATTCCAGCCTCAATTCCAGCTTCTGATGCTTACTGGTCACACACAGAGATCAGTCCCAGCAAACCGGCAGGAGGAACAAACTGACTTTCAGAGTATTTAGATAAATTATAACTTCAGTGAGGTTGAGATGCTGACAGGCTTCACAACAGCACGTGTCAAGTGAGATGCTGGACCCAAAGAGCCCCTAGGCCGCCTCCTTTCCTACATAAGATGATATAGGAAATCATCTTATTTCTAAAGCTAAACCTGAGGATTTAAAAAGCCAAAAATGTTTGGCGATATGAGAAGACTTGATTTTGGTCAAGGAATTCCACGAGTCTGAACTTTCAAATACGGACAAATATGTGAATTTTAATAATAACTGTTCAGAATTTTTTTTCCACTAAGCACCTAAACAGTTACTCAGGTCAATGGAAACTTGGCTTTGGCCAAAGTCCCCAAAGTCACATTTTTATACACGACAAATCTTAAATGCTCTTCCTGAACACCACAAAAGGCTTTTTTGGGCACGAATGAACCTATCTGACCATTTTAGGTACCTCGGATTGCCCTAATACTTTTTGCAATGCCACTTTTCAAATGCTACCACATTTGAGATTTTTAAGTGTCTAATTATTAAAAATGTGAAAGAAACCTTGATTATGTTTTCATAAGAATAAAGGTTTACACAGATGCACTGTATACCAGCTATTTTGATATTCTGATATTCATCCACAGTTAGTCAGTCAACTCTGGGAAACAGAATGGAAACAAATAAAGGCAAGGAGTCGCAAATAGGACCCTATGAAGAAAAGAATTTAGCACTCACATTTTTGAGCTAAAAACATCACACCATAACAGTATGGGTCAAAAAACAAACCTCTTCACATGGTGGTCAAGCTAAGTCACCTGAACCCCACTTCCATGCGTTTGCAGCCAGCCTGGGTTTTTGTGGGGCTCGTCCGGCTCCTTGGTGGCCGCACTGCTCCCCTCGCACCAAGGGCTTCACCAAGAGGAGACTCCTCCGGCCAAGGAAAAGAGCTGCCCGTAGCCTGCGCCAGCACCAAGTTGTTAAGGATACACACGCCTTGTAACCCATGGAGGAAATTCCGGGGGCCTTGGACACTGCTGTATCCTAACTCCAGAGGATCCTAGTTCTATTTCTCACAATAAGTTCCCATATCACTTTTTATATCCTCCCTAGATTTCTAACTAGTGATGTCAGGAACTACAGAAAATAGCCCTGACTGCAAACTCATGTTATAGCTAGTAACCTTTTCTGTTGTTGGTTTGTGCCTGTAAGGATTTGGTTTTGTACAAAAGGCATCCTTTGGGCAACTCAGCTAGCTCCACCATAGGCAGAAAGGTAAATGCAGTATCTGTAGAGGTAAATCTCTCCTCCCTCACAATGGTAGAGTATTGAGGGTATTCCCCTCAAATGGTAGTACTTGAAGGTGACAGGAACCGAAAAGGTAAGGAGCAAGCGCTGAGCTTGGGAAACAAACTTGGGAACTGGGTAGATGCCAGCTCGGAATGCCAACCGCATTGTGGTTCCTCCTGGTCTTTGCACATCCCAGTGGGATCAGGCTCCACTTGGAGCCCAGCCAGATAACTCCTGGGGCCCCAACCAGTGGCCAGGCAGGACAGGGGCATTAAAAGACCCAATAGTTCAGGACTAAGCTCCTGAATCCTGCTTCCAAGTCTGCAAACCACTAGTGAAAAGGCCTTGTTTTTTTCTCTGTTTCAATAATTTTGTCATTTTCAAAAATTTTGGCATTGAAAAACTAATACATGAGTTCTGTACATGGGCTTCAGACAGGTGAAGTGGTAGGTGAGATCTATGTCTCATTAAATCCATCATTAAAGTCTATTTAAATGGACATTTGCCTCTATGTTCTGAAATGTCAGAATGTCCAGGCAGGCCCATTGTTTCTAGGGCTTGACCACATTTTTTCCAATGCCAACCCAGACAGGCTTTGGTGAAAGCTATATCCCACCTCTAATCCTGCACTTGCAATCATCCACGGGATGAGACGCATCTGGGTCGGCTGCAGGCACGGGGGACATCCTGCATTCTGCTCGCCTTCCCGCGGCTCTTTATCCAGCGGGCCCTGTCTAGGAGCAAGATTACTGTTCCTCTTAATGCACATGGGGAAACGACTTCTGCGTGTGAAGATGAGGGCGGTTTCTCCTTTGCGAAACTAGCCAGCATGTCCCCCTGCCTGCTTGCTGCTCTCCTCAAGGCAATGCGCTGTGTGTGTCCGAAGGCTTTGCCTGCCTTTAAGCTAAAAAACTTGGGACATTTCTAGCTGCATAATCAAATGGGGAATTTTTATCAGGACATTTTAGGAATTTGCAATGATGAAATTTCGTGATATGCACAGAATAGGACAGAAAATGATAAGGTAAGTTCCCAAATAAGGAGCTTCCATGTGTATTAGGTGCAATGTTTCTTTGATTCCACTCAACTTTTTCCTGCTTATCAATGGGAAAGTTAAAGATATCATGAAAAGGCCACATAAAGGCAAAACAAAGGAACATAACTTTATGTCAGTCACACGGGTGCTATGAATGCCCTGAGCCTCCAAATCTCCTGTTTAGTACTCATACGTTCTCCTGTTTTCTTCCATAATATGTATGCAACATAGCAAACTCCAAAAAGTACATTTTGATATTACCTCCAAGTGATCATCCCCTCTTCTGACAAACTCCAAGTCCATTAAAAACCTGCTAATTGCTCTATCCATTTAATAGGGGAAAACATGCACATGGGATTTTTTGAGGCAATTATTTTGACCAACGTGTACTAATGATACTGCTGATTTCAGATAATGTGGTTGATGTCAAATTCTCATCTTTTAACCAAGTTGTTATTCTTAATGAAAAAGTTTACTCTTTTGAAGACTGATCTTTAAAATATGCTTGAACATACATTCTTCACTTAATTAAAAAAAATAAACTCAAGTGATCTCAAAAAGTTTAAAGCGCTCTTCTAAGTATCAGAAAAAGAGTATTGAAAAAACGCAATAATCTTCTTCCACAAATGGTTCTTATGCCCAGAAGATGACAAGCACTGCTACCTCCCAAACCCATTTCAATATTCCCATATTTAATTTCACTATTCAATAACAACCTCCTGTTTGTTTCATCTATCAGCTTTTCCAGTTCTTGGTACATGCAAAACACTCTGCCTATCCAATACCTTGTTCCTCTTCCATGCATACAACCTCAATTCCTTTGGTCATATAGCATTATAACTCCAAAGTTCAAATATGTTTTTAAACTGGTATCTTTACAAACACTGAAATTGCTAAACATATATAATATATATCTACACATATCTTGAAAGAGGTTAATAAAGGATGTTTGTACAGCTACTGGGTGCTTGTCACATGGTAAACGAGGTATGAGTAAGAGCAAGAGGACACACTTGTCATACTAGCTTCTAAAAGCTGTTTTATTAGACAATAATTCAGGAGAGAAACATCATAATCCAGTACAGAACAAACCAGAAGCAGAAACCTAATCCCACTCCAGGCCCTGACCAGAGCACGTTTGCTAATCTCAATTTCCTCTTATCAAATGAGACATCCATTTGACTCGTAAGCAACTATGAGGATGCACCAACTCAGTCAACTTTTGGGGGGGGAAGGGTGGAAGAAAACAAAACAAAAAATCCAAACAAAACAGAGATAAAATGGAATTGTGGAGTCCTAAAATATCATAACATAGAATTATTAGAGCAAAGGAGCCCAAGCTAAGCATATCAGGATAGAACTGCACCAAAATCTTCAAACCAGACTATGAGATCGCATCAGCACTTGAGGACATGTTTAATAAGGAAGCATGAACTGCTTGTCCAGCACAGGAAACCCTTGGGATGCTCAGATCTTTATCTGTTTTTTTTTTGTTTTTGTTTGTTTATTTGTTTGTTTGTTTTTTCTTTCTCCTGGTAACAAAGGGAAACCCGCTGCTGGTGACACACGTGGGAGTTGAACTGCTCCTTGCAGCCAAACAGGAGTCATGTGCAGGAAATTTGGGATTAGGAGGAAAGTGTTCAGGTCTCCCCAGCAGCTGATATTACATTATGAAAAGCTCTAGCCTCAGTCACGAGACCTGGTAAAATATCTGCATGAATCCAGTACTGCGTGGAGCTGCTGAGCAAGGGAAGCTGCTGCTTGAAGCTTTTCCAAGCACAATGAAATTGAGAAGATTGCCTTCATTTCCACGTTGCCTACAGCATTCCAAAGAACAAAACCCACCACAGAGTTAGGATTTATTTTTTCTGCTGTTGCTTTTCTGTTTAGCAGGCCGAAGCAGTGAGCCTGTGTTCTTGGAAACATCACACTGCACCGGCTCACAATTTAAATGTTATTTCTGCAACCGGAAGAGTTCAAAATTGCTCTTTTGCAGCTAATACGTCCTTCCTCCTGCCCAGGAAGCACTCAGCAGAAGTTCCTGGTTGGAAAACTGAGAAGAAGCAAGTGTTTTTTCTGAGCTGCTCCTGCCTCCCCTCCTCCACCTCCTTTCTCTTCCACGGGAAGCCCTTGGAACCCAATATAACTGGACAAAAAAGGCTTTTAAAATCAGCACAGTTTGGACTGAAGTTTTGTCATTGGAATGCTCATCTATACAACCTTGAATTAGACACATAACTCCCTTAAAAATAAATAAAATAGATCATCTCATTCCAATATTCTCCAAAGATATTTCTCCACTGGCACATCTATATATTTTATGAAAACTTGCAATCAATTTATTCCATGTGACACTGGTAAACAAAGTAATGGATAATTTAATTGCCTTTGTCTCTCTAGCTCAGAATTGCCTTTTAGTGGTATTTATCTGAAAATATGATCTACAAAGAAAATAAATTATAATTGGACTTACAAAATTGATCATATTTAGAGGCTGACAACTGTCACAAATAGTAATCTGAATTTTACTTGTCCAGGAAGAAGCTGCAAAGAAATCTGCAGAGGCTGGTTTTGCTGTCTCATGTTTCCTGCAATATTTTACTTGCATTCATTTTTCTAGATTTATTTATTTATTTATTGCATTTGTATAAATCACTCTTCTAGTTTCTTGCAAAGCGTAGCAGAGACCCTCTTTTGGCATTTTTTTGGTATGAAAATATAAAATAATTAAATCTTCATAATACGTGTTCCATTGAGAAACAAAAAAAGCGAGTTAATATGATCCATGCTGATCACCATTACATAATACATCCTGCCTTTTCTATACCAGTGCAAATCTTGAAAAAAAAAATACCAAACCCAAGTATGTATACACAAAAGTAAAAATAACACGTGACATTTATTTTCTAAAGTAAAGTTTGAATCGTGGTATATTGAAAAATTATGGCAATGCATACTCCACATTCCTGAGACCCCACAGATTTTCAAAATTCCTACCTATTTAAAACATACCTTACTGTACTAAATTACTAAAGGAAATCAGTATAAAATGGGTATAAAACTCCTTCTTTGTTTAGAAATTTCCTCTGTAAAGAAGCTCTAGCACAGAAAATAGTTTTTTTTTTTTTTTTCACTAAAGATATAAGTACCTAGAAAATAATACTCCTGTTTGCTTACTTTGGATTTATACAAAAAACCCTCAACAACAACAGAAACCCCACACCTTTGAATCTGGAAGTGTATGTTTATTTTCTTGAAGGAGAAACGTGCAGGGTGGAGGTTGGGAAAGGAAGCAGGCAAGGAGGCAGCTGACTGCACTTTGCTAGCATGCCTATGAATGGACTTCAGTAACACGTCTTGGACCTTTTTGGCCTGGAAACTGGGGCTTTCTAGGGCGTAATTCCCACAGCCCAGAATTCTTTGGATTATCTATCTACGTGGACAGGAGAAACACAACCTTGGGCTTGGTACTGGCACTTAGAGGCTTCAGAAAAGTCCGTGCAAGGATCTAATGATCTCAACCATCTGAAATGGAGCAGCTCAGTCCTGCAGACAAACTTACCTCTAGCTAAGACAACAACATAATTGAAAGCTAATTAAATTTTCTACGAACATGTGTGTTTGCTCTACATGTTAAAAACAGGAAGAATGGCAGCAATAAATTCTTACTGTTGCCAGGCAAAGTAGCCACCAACACTTCCCCGGTTTAACATTTGGGATTCACTATTACTTGTCCGTCTTTGGCATTGGGGAGGCAGAAGAGGGAGAATCCCTGCGTAGAAGGGATTAAGTTTAAGGTATGTCACAGCACAAACAGGAGGGTGTAGCTGCAGACAGACGGACAGACATGACCCAGTTCGCATTGTGCCCGGGTGCGAGCAGCACGGGGAGCATGTTGCAGCCTGCTTGAGGGCAAGTCTGCCACTCTGTGCCAAGTCGGAGCATGGCTGAAGGCGCCGCGGTCGCACTGCCAGGTCTTCGGCGTGACACCCATCACTGCCCCTTCTGTCTCGAGCAGCAGGGACTCTGCACAGGCAGCAGAGACTCTGCACAGAAGTGCCAGGGTGGGCAGCAGGGCAGGCCCCACGCTCGCTTGCTGCAAAGCCATGCAAGCCCTTGCCTCTAAACAGCAGATCTGTCTCCAAAATGCTTGTGCCAGGGCCCTTCTCTTCACATTTCCCTTCGAGACATGACTCAGCTCTCCTCTGAGCTGAGCAAGAGCGCCAAGGAAAAGGGCCATGCAGAAAGGAACTGGTGTTACCGTCTCTCCTGTCCTCAGCAATGGGCCCATGGCAGGCAAAGCATGCAACTGTTCTCTCCTACAAATGAGTTTTGTACTTACAAACATTAGAGAATGCCAAGAAGCTAAAGCTCTGTCATTAAAGTATTAATGCAATGATTTGCAGCCAGAAAATTCAAGCAAGCACGAGGAAGACAGCTAAGCAGGAGGGACGAAGTCTTGTTCTACCTCTAAAATTTGGTACGTTTATGCAGGGAATATTAACAAGCCTAAAAGCTAAAGCCAAAAAGTTGTCATCCACGAGCTGTCTCTTGTAGCACGCTTGTCTCAGAGCTTGTGACCAGATGAACTTAAGCAGCGGTCCCTAAAGGGTAGTTGGCACCACTAGCAATGATGGTATTTACATATATGCATATAAAATCTATGCATTTTAAAAACTGGGCTCCGAAAGAGCGAGCAATCCAGAGGAGTCTTCATGGTATGTTTAGTAAAGACCAAAAGGTAAATGGATAAAAATGATTTTGCTCTTTTCAACTTTTTATACAGAAGCAAGAGAAACAAACTACAAAAGAGTGAAATCCCTCAAACCTTACTCTGTATCGACATCAGAGGAATGCTCCCAGATAGGCAGCATCTCCCAGTCAGCTGCATTTATACAAAGTCCCCATGCAAAAGCTCTTCAGCCAATGGTAGATGCTTCTGGCTTAATATGAGCTCAGAGCAAAATGTGTAGTAATTATTTTTTATTTTATTTTTAATCTTAAGTATGAATATGGCTGAGCATCCGACATGCTGGATATTGAAAAGCAACTGCCATGCCTCCGGAAAGTTTCTGGCACACCAACCTCACTTCTCAGGGTTTACAAACACCTCCTCCAAACGCATTTGTTATGTCTCTTCCTTTCCCAAAGTGCTGCCTCTTGATGACAGATGCTGTACCATGTTCCTGGTAACTGAAACAAAGCCTCGTCCAGGGCCTAAACGTGTGCGAGAGGCAGCTGCATTAGCTCTGGAGCCGAGGTGTCTGTGACGGGGATTATTTGCCGGTCACAGCAACACATTTGCCTAAAGAGAGCAACACAAATGATCCTCCAGTGAGGGCAGGAGGGTTTGCACGCTGCTCCCCACAGCCTCCAGGTTCAGCTCTGATGTGGGCTGCCCTCCTGGGACAGGCAATCTGGTCACTTTGCTGCCCCCAGCAACAGCTACCACAACAGGCATCATCTTGTAAAGGCACTCTGATTTAGGAAAAAGGGAATAAAGAAATTTTCTATTGCAGAAAAATGGCTTGTTTTAGGAAACCAACATTTCAGATTGAGACAAACTACTTTGGTGCCAATGAAACTTCCTTCACCATATGGAAAAAAGCAGAGATGAGGAAAGTAGGCCTGGAAATATCCACACATGAAACACAAGATTTGCTATGACCATCTCCTGCATGGTTCAGGAAATAAAAACCCAGTCCGTATGACCCTGCGAAGGCACTTTTTGCGCCAGGACAACGTGCTCCGCAGGTGCACCATGGAGGTGACTGTTTCAGGCCCATGGGTGGCAGCTGGGAGGCTCCTTTCCCCAGCAGCTCACAGGCAAAGGCCACTTACTCGCGTGATGGAGCCACAGTCACCAAGTGAGGGCTTCCGCCAGAGTCTGCTGCTGAAGGGGGCTCTCGAGGAGGAGAGATCCCCAAAAGGGTAAATTAGGAATATGCATAGACACAAACATGCAGCTTGCCAAAGGCAGAATACCAGGAAATGCTCCTGAACCCGTTAGGCACAATCCAACCACATTCCTTTTCCTTCTTCCCAGAATACAAGAAGAACACAAGTTCAACACTTTTTAGAAAGAGAATCTCATTCTTTTAGAGGACAAGCAAGGCATTAACTCTCCAAAATGCTGTTGACACAAGACCCGAAAGTTACACCGCAAAAGAGTACACTAACCCCAACCGTTATCCTTACCAGAAGGATCCAACACAGCATTTTTGCCCTTTGGCACTTAGTACAAGGCCAAGCAGTGCCAGCGTTCCCAGAGTGAGCTCCCCAGGGGCAGATGCTCTGCGAGGCGCGGGGTCCAGCCCGTGGCTCTCAGCACAGCGCCTGGCTCCCTGCATTAGCCAGGGCAGCAACTCCCAGGGCTCTGACTGGCAGCCACTGAGTTTTGCTAATTAATGGAAATTGCTCTGTATGGCTTGTGGTTGCATTCCCATGTAGAATACACCAATAGTTTTACTTGCAGACAAGTTTTAACCCCAGACCTTGTACTGTCAACAGGCAAAACAAAAATATGGATGGCTATGTGGTTTGGATTAATTATTTTTTTTCCAAAAAATGTGGACGTAATTCCTGTAATTTCCTGATGCTGAAAACTAATGCTGTTTATACACAATTTTTAACTATTTTGCCTGATCTGTATGTATCAGCCAAACTCCAACTGTCTACACTCAGAATAGCACCTGTGAGGACTGGTAGGGACTGCGACTTTGGCAGAACCACCAGAAATACCCACATGCATTTTAGAAACCAGCACAGGCACAGGTCGATTGTACTGCTGCATGGTGCCAGAAACACGTTTAGAGATGGAAAACCCCCTTCTGCAGGGAAATGACAAGTGTGGATACCCCTTCCCTTCCCATCCCTACTACAGGGAATTTGAGCAGGTCTTCCTTCATTTTCTAAATATAGATGAGGTGATTAGATTCTGGTTTATGAAAAGGAGCAGTGTGATTCCAGAGCGGAATAGCAGAAATCTGGAGCAAGGCACCAGACCCATCCGAATCCTGGGTAGGGTCACCGCAGCCCATAGAAGGGAGTTGTGAGCCGGAGGATCTACCCTCCAAGAAGCGGCCAGAGCTGCAGCCAAGCAAGTGGTAGCAGCAATTTTTATTACAAGAAGGTAATAAAGTGGAAGCGATTTCCAGATCTTAACCTGTAATATTACAGTAATGAAAGAGTATTATAAGCAACAAATTGGATGGCTCTAATTGCAAGGTATTAGTAACACTATTTCCCTGACTTCCTCTGTAAAGTAAGGTAGAGAAAATAACTTAAATATGGGACTATTGCTTGATTTTATGAAGCTTGCATTTAGTTTGCAAGTATGAAGTTTGCAAAAAAAAAAAAAAAAAAAAAAAAAAACCAACCCCCAAACTAGACTTACAGGTCTAACAAGTATTACAGCATATTTCTGTAAACTTCCACACTCCTTGAAACTCCATCAAACCCATAATTTAATAGTGCTATATAGTTATTAGCACTAGAGGAGTGTTTCAGTAGGTCTGGATGAGAAAGCTTGCAGCAAAGCAGCACCCAAGGCCCTGGATCTTCGGACAGGAAAGGCCATCACAGAGCAGTTTGCAAACTCCTTGCAGGCCCTGACAGCTGGTTCAATTATTAACAGCACTAACAACCTGTGCACCACACGACAAAACATTTATGACCCTCTTCCTCCTCCCTTGCTGGTTTGGCCTCTTCTCCTTTCCCGCTCAGTCTCTTGGTTCAGCTCAACTCTTTGCTCATTAATTCTTTCAGCTGGGGATGGGGAAGAAGTGGAGCATTTTCCAATGAGGAGCCACATAGAATCCTTTTGTTTTTCCCAGATTTATATTTTTTAAATTTGGCATGCTTTCCCTTCTGTTCTTATTCGGGCTTTAAAATTCCGATTGGTAAAATGCTACTTGACAAGATGCCCAAGCCCCAACGCTAGAAATTTAAGATTGCTCTTAATTGATAGATTGTATCATTGAACCAGTTCCTTTATCTGTGCTGGTGACGACGTTTCCTCGGGCTGCAAGGACTTTAAGAATATATTGGTCTAGCAGAAGTGGCCGTGCAGAAGGATCTGATCTAGACAACTTGCAGAATATCCCCAAGGGTGCAATTCTGCATCAGCTTTTGTTTCACGATCCAATTTTACTTTGCAACTTATTAACAGGCAAGAAACTGTAATACTTTTTAGTATATTATTAGTTAGTTTAAGTCTCTGTTTATTTATTCATTTTCTAAAATACAATGTCATTTTACTTTTTGGAAGAAGAAGAAGGAGGAAGTTATACCCACATTTCTAATGCCATTACTAAATGGCCTAACACTACCAGTGCATCACAAAATACTGTGGTTGCCATACGAGCTAACAGAACACTCCACTTTCTCTTGGAAAAGCTGCGTTTTCTCTCTCTCCATCTTCACGCCGAGCTAAGACGCAAACACAGAGCAAACTGCTCCTTGCTCACCTGGACCTGTCCTCAGCTTTGACAGCCAAAACTGTCTGAAAGACGCCTGTGCGCAGCCGTGCCTTCAGTCCACTTTAAAATAATATGGATGCTTACAGTTGCGCAGGGCATGGCATGTAAAAATGCAGATCATGTTGGCTCCATGGCGTTCACATAGCAGTTCTTTTGCCTTTAGGTGTCAAATGTGCATTGTGCTGCAATTAATTCTGTACCAGAACGTGCCCATACTAGCGACTCGCTGGAAGTTGTGGTAGCATGAGGTGGGAAAAATTCTCTGGACAACACTGGGATACTCCTCTTGAAAAAATAATGTTATTCACAAAGTATAAGGCTATCATTGCCTAAATAAATTAATGATAGACCTTCCCAGCCATGTGAAGTTGCGCACTTTGCTAACGCAACCCTGTTCCACTAGTGACTGGAAAAGATTCATTGGGCTCCCGGAGCTCTTGGTTAGCCCTATACCAGGGAAATGTCAGCAATAGGAACACGATTAGGCCCAGGAAGATCCTCCTCTGCAAAACCGCCTATCACTACACACATATTGGCTGCCTTTACCACCGAGGCTGCGATAATCTCAATTCCCTGCCTAGACAACGGACAACGGTAATGCTCTGGAAAACACTCCACGTCCACCTTGTTTTCTCCATGGAGGTGCTCGGGTATCTCAGGATTTCCCCTCGTCTGGCTTGCCCTGCGTTGGGAGGCAGCTACAGGAATGGCAGCAGTTGCCAAGAGCCCTGGCGTCGCCAGCCTGTCATGGAGAGCTCCCTTCTGTGAGTTTGTGTTCCCGTAGGCACGGCAATTCTGTGTTCCCAGGGGCACCACCAGGGTGGCTCATCCGGTAGTTGCAGGACCACTAGCACCGCTGGAAAGAGGGGAAGAGCATGATTCACCAACTGTACCCACCTTGGAAAAAGCAGGGTGGCAATAGCCACATTACAGCCTCCAAGTCATTCATCAATAACTGCAAACTACTGCTCTGCACGCCTGCACCGCACACAGCTAGGGCAGGGCGCTCTGAGGACGTTTGTGTCGTGTCCCTTGTTGCATGTTCTGGCTCCACGAGGTGCAGAGCACCCAGTGCCATGAGTGGAACAACATGTTGGAGCAATTCCCAACCCCGGGGCCAAGGAAAGCAGGTGGGCAGTCGCGCCAAGCAGCCTTTGGTCTAGTGACCCGTAACAAGTTCAATCAGCACTGCCCAGTTCCCAAGCTAGGATGAGCATTCATGTGGGCTTTGCAGCTCCGTGAGCAGAAATTACGAGCCAAAACTAAACAGGGATGTGAAATGTTAACTGCCCCCATCTATTCATTGAGTTGCTGTCATCCCAATAATAACTCTGCCCTCAAAAACAAAGGCTGCTAAGATGTCTCTTCCAAGACATTAACATTGCCTTTGTGATCCACCTGCTCCAAATTGGGAGTCATCTGAAGGTACCAATATCTCCTTTTCCTGCATGCTGGTAACAGAGAGAAGAGAAGGAAAACGAGAGAGAAGAGAAGGAAAACGAGAGAGAAGAGAAGGAAAACGAGAGAGAAGAGAAGGAAAACGAGAGAGAAGAGAAG
>JAWLRI010000978.1:625048-636143 GCA_034781795.1 Crypturellus tataupa
GAAAACGAGAGAGAAAACCTTTGCCTTTGAAAGGACAAGCTGAATGGCCTCAGGTATTCTATAGCTGTCTTCATATTAAAAAATAAATAATTTTGTTACACGTTCGCTGTCCTCCCAGGGAGAGGTGACTCCAGCTGTGACACATCTCAAGGGGGTGCAGATACCATCAAATGAAGTTACCTCCAAAAAGCTGCACACAGATACACATGGATTTCAAATTTTGGAAAACAGTTTCCTTTCCACAGAAATTCATAACATTCTGTTCAGACTTTCTAAAGTTTCATTATGGAGAATTCAGCATCAATATGTAAATCACATGTAGGCATTATGATGCCAGAACTGAACCACAACACGTAGTACTTGAAAAAAAAAAAACTGCACCAAAAACCCAAACTAGCAGCTTACAGAATACATGGGTACTGCACTTCCCTGCACAGAAAGGCCATTCTACTATAAGCATAAAACAAAAGCAACATTCCTAGTTACTAGATGCTGTACTAGATTCCTAGTTACAGCTGAAAATGCACTTAAAATACCCTGAATTTCCAATTTAATTTTAAAACACCAGTTTGAAAGATCGCAGAAATTGTTTTCCCACTTTTATCCAAAACAATTACATTTTATTTTAAAATTTTGCATTTGATACTACTAGAAAAGTTACCTAACACGAATGATTTTCTGAAGGTAATCCAATTGCCCAGTATAATATTCACATTCCTTCAACAAGAAACATCTTTGCTTCGTTAGATGCTCCCCTGCAAACCTCTCTGAAGTGAAATCAATCTTACAGCGTCCTGCTATATAAACACAGCTCAACAGAACCCCGAAACTCTTTCAAATCTATTCTCCCCACTTAAAACAATTATTTATTAACATATATTCATCAAACACTGAACCGTGGGGAAAATGCATAACCAACTCATTGCTACTTTGCAGATAATTTTATTTCAGCTGATTGAACAAATCTCTCTTTGTGGCTTTGGCAGAGCTGTATCAGGATATTTATTTACCAGAATGTATGCAGCTGTTGTAGCTTAGAAGAAAAAAAAAAAAAAATAGAGGTTTAAGAATTTTATGATAGATTCTTTTTAAACCACTGAATATATATAAAAAAAAGAAAAAATAGAAAAGGTTTATTTCTTACAATACAAAGATATTCCTTGGTAGCCACCACAAATATTACCAATATTAAGAATCTAACAGATACTAGCAGCAGTTGGAATTTAGGTTGTCGAATAGAAATTAAATTTGGAAGTCAAGCTTAGCTTATTGTTAGAAATCTCTTTGACTGTTCATTCTAAATTAACATTGCTTCCCCCCCCATTCTTCTCTGAACTATTTAAAACCACCTCACTATACAAGACCCAATTTCATTTTCAAAGTCCATGAAAATAATCCCTCATTATTACTATTATTCCATATTACAGTAATTCCAAGGCTCCAGTCAAGACTGACAAATACACAGAAAGACTCTGTCCAGAAGATTCACAGATAGATTTTGTCAGCTAGTGAGTACAAGGGAATGAGAAAATAATTCTTAAAATGCAGACTGCTTAAAGCATATAAAACCAACACCTTTAAGCTTCCTTCAAAATTTCTGCTCCTATTTCTGTTGAAACACCCAAAAACTCAATATACAGAAACTGATGTTATTCAAAAGATGCCTATGTCCTCACTAACATATGATGAATTTACTTTCTATAGCTTAAGCCATATTTTTAACCACAGGCAATGCTGTGCATACTAAGCCCTCTGTCCATCAGAAAGCTTTGCTGTCCATATTCAACAGAATCATATTTGTCCTTTTATATACAAGCACAGAAATATTAATTTGAAAAGGAAGATGCTACTATTTCCAAATAATTTCCCCATTTTTATTAATTGCAAAACATATGCTTCTATTTTGGGTGAATAAATTCATAGTCTCCAAACTCTGAAGATAAGAGTTAAAAAATAGAAAGTTAAATTCTCCATCAGAATCCCCTTGCTCAAGTGTAAAGCTAACAAATGCTAAAATTTTTGGCAACACATCTGCATTGCTGAATCATTAGGTAGTCAAACTATTTTTTGATTTTGCTTGTATGAGGTTGGATTATAATAATCCATATAAATCAGTGATTTCTCCTCGCTAGGAATTCTGTGTTTACTTCTGGTCATCTGATGTCAGAAGGATGCATAAAAAAAGTAGGGAGGTTCAGAAATAAATAACAAAAATGGCTTGAATGTACAGTAGTGGATTAGAATTGTTTACTTAAGAGACAAAGAAGGAAGAATACAGTCAAAATAAACAAAATAATGGATAGCCAGAGAAAGTATGCTGAGCATTCCAGTTATCCTTTTCAGAATATGATGTTTCTCCTAATGAAAACCTAAACATTTAGGTCTTTGTGCAAGAGAACTGTTTATGCTATGGGAACACCAGGATTTTCTAATGCTTTTGTGCAAACAATGTGGAATTTGCAGCCAGGGGACTGAGCTGCACTAGGACGCGGCAGAAAAAGCTGACTTCAAATCAGGGATTTAGTTGCCTAGAGACTTGTGGAAATCTAAACATCTAGGCCAAAGTCCTCAAAGACATTTAAGCATTTTGTTTCCACTAATATTAGTTAATGTTTGAAATCAATGGGGTTGGGATCCAAATATGTGTGGTGATCTAGACTGTAAAAGCTTTCAGCTGCTCCAAGTCTAGGTAGTAACAGTGAAAATACTATGGACTGACTTATATGCCTTTGGATTTACTTGTAGACCTAATTTTGACTTGTGATCAAAATGATCCTGTGACTACCTTACTTAAAGATTGCTCTCAAGCAGCACTTCCTAGCTTGGTACAGTGACAAATATATGTGTCACATGCTGCAGGTTTGTATCTTCTTGGGTCCTTGTCTCTCCTCCTCACTGTCCATTACCAAATCCCTGTCTCTCCATCACACCGTAAGGCACCATAAGGCCCTTGCAAAAGTTTTCTGGGGAACAGAAATTATAACCACATTTTTCTTACAGAGCGGAACACCATCTTCCTATATGATAAATGCACCTAACATCAAAACCAGCTAGTAGCAGGGAAACTTGCCCACACATAGAACCTTGCAACTCTAAGAAACCACCTCCTGTGCTGACACAGGCTTTGCCACTGTGTGCTCAAAAGAAAAAATATTTTTATGGAGCAATGCATCAAGTACCCTCAGAAACTTTAATTATCTGTGCGGCACTCCAAACTCAACGTGCTACCAGGAAGAAGAAAAACACCATCAAACTGAATATTCAGCATTGCTTTTTAGACCAACTAATGGTGAACCTTGCATAGTTCTGCTGGTGAGAAGTGTCCAGATACATTAAAAAAAAAAAAATGTATCATACTGGACTAATACAGAGCCTAAAAAATATTTATTATTTGCAGATTTTTGTTGAATGTGAGAATTCATACAACCTAACTCTGCCACACCGCTTGCCCATGCTGGTCTCTACTGTGCAAAGTGACAGGCTGCTACCTGGCTCCTACAGTGAGTCATTGAACAGGAGCCCCTCTTCCATGTGAAATAACTTTCTTTCAATATCCTGCTAATTGGAGGCACTTTAGGGTATTTTCCATTTAGGACCCAAGTATGGCAAAGGAGGAGTAGATATACATTCACCACCATTAAGGAAGACATTTTTATATGACGTAGGAATTTTGCCTACTTCTACCAAAACAAGCATTTTTTTAAAAAAAATATTTCTCTTTTCAACTCAAATCATTCTAAAATACATACTATAAAAAGAGAAATCTAATGAGCATGTATTATAATTACCTGCAATAATTAACAATAGCTTGCTATTAGCACTTCTAATACTGTTGCTTTAAAAGAAGTAACATTAAAAATAATACATATCCAACCGTTTCACTAAGGGCTAAACAAGTTTAGAATTGTTTTATCAGACTCATATCTTGTTCTAAGTCTTTAAAAAAGTCACTTATAATTCCTATATCAATATTTAGAGACAGCCAAATAATTTTCTAATTTCCAGTATTAAAGTTTCTAGAAATTAAAATTTCTAGAAAGACAATATGTATTGCTCTGATTATTAACGAAAAAACAAGGTAGATCCTACACACAAAAATGCATTTATTGGAATAAAAACATTTATAAATCAATCCCTCATACAAAAAAAAAAAATCTGAAAAATCATAATCTTTTAGTTTGCTAGTTACTTTAGTCTCAGGGATATATACTCATTAAGTCCTACTTCCCCATGTCTGCAGATCCCTAGCAGAACTCTTACATCAGATAATGATTTATGAGTGGCAAAAAAATGATTATGACTGATTCATAACTGTGAAGTTTTAAAAAATGAGCATGAGAAAGAAGAGTGAAGACTACAAATACGGGAAGAAAACTAAATATTTAAGGTGATGCAGTAGGAATACACATACCAGCTGGTGAGTAAGTTGCCTAAATACCGGCTTTGGGGATTATAATATGGTTAAAACTCTTTATTTCCCAATGCCTTCATGAAGTTAGAACTCATGAAAAATTTAGGTTTAGGGCTTGATCCAGCACCCATTATTAATAAATATTTTATCACTGACATCAGTGAAAGCAGAGTAGATTCTTTATGTTTTTCCTTAGGATAAATATTTCATATATAGATTTTTTTAATCAGAAAATACCAAGTTAAACATATATAGTATTTCATTGAATTAAAAAAAAAAAAATCTTACACAGCAAGATTTTTATCTCCAAATTACATACCCAATATTAGTTTATTTATCAAACTATAATACTTAGGCCAAAATGTGATGTAAAGCAGCAAGGACAATGAAAATGCAAGTGCCACAACCACAATGCTACACGTGTACTCCAACTTTCAGGAAAAAAAAAAAAAACAAAAAAAAAACACTACTACAGCCAACTCCACAGCTTTATAGCTGGTACATCCTGCACAGATGGACAAGTAATTTTTAGAAATGAATCACACTGCAAATGATTTTACTAATTTTAAAACAGAGGTGAGGAACCAATAGCCTACAGGGCAGCTATGGCTTGGTGCTTCGTTTCAGATGGCCTACAGACACATATGTGCTTTCTTCCTTAATAACATCAAAGCACCCTTCAATGAAAATCACTCATGTCTTAAAATGCTGCTATTCTTAAATGCATAATCCCTATATCCAAACAGCAGCTTAAAGTTTAACGCATTAAATGAAGTCTTACACTAACAGTTCACATTTAAAAAAAATAGAATTATTGCTCATTAAGTAGAATTATAAGACAATTTTGCTGTCCTGAAATGGCTGGACTTTACAACCTTTACATTTAAGATACCTAACTTGAGAAAAGTCTAGGGTACTTTACATTTCGATCCCAGCTTATGCAATGACTACGTATGAGTATTTTGACAAGACAGATCATATTTTACAATTCTTATTTAGGCCAAAATTTCTACTGAAATCAGTGAATGTTTTGATTTGGAAAGAAACAGTCCCATATATAGATTTCAGTCTTTCATAGACAGTTGTTTTTTTTCAAAGTGCAGAGCATTTCTGAATCTGAAAATATATGCAGGGTTCTAAATATGAAGTGAAAAGAAGAACAAGCAAAAAAGTTCAACAGAATATACTGAGAAAGAAATAAAGAAAGGAATCAGACTACCCCTCTTTTTTCATCATTTCTGACAATTATTTGCAGCTGCTACAAACATATTGATATTTAGTAAATTGAAGGCTGCAGCTTTAATTGAAGTTTGAATGTTATAAACAGTTGGCTGTCTGGCTCTGGCCTGCACTCTAATACCAGCAGCAGAACAGAGATGGGAAGCATAAACAAAGCTTTTAACTAGATTACAGCTTCTAAAATGACCAAGAAACTCTTCAGCAAAAACTCCTGTGTAACAAAATGTTCAAGAGGGAAAAAGCTTTTGAGGCAGTATCCTAGAAAACCCTAACCTTTACTGGGAGTTTTCCAAGGAAAAGTCTTTGCTTTAAGCTTTCAAATGGAGCTAGCCTTAAGAAACATGGTCTTATGCTAATGTTATATATAAAAACATTTCAAAACAATATTTGCAAAACTGAAGAGTATCTTCCAAAGTATTTTTCCCCCTTCAGGTTCCAAAATATACTGAAAAAAGTTGTGGAACTCTGAAATACCAGCAGACCTAATAGTAATAATAATGTCACATTTCGGATAGCTACGCTCAAAGCTAAGATACCTTACATCACCACTCTACAGCACTGTCTACCACTTAAATTTGATCCTGCAATACCATGTTTTACAGTGAGCTTCTTCCTCAGAGATAACAAGAGGAAACCTCTCCCATCCCAGATCTATGAAATATTAACGCTCTTGTCTCAAAAAAACAAACAAACAAAAAAAACCCAACAGCTATCAGAATTTCTAGCAACTTTGTATCTTTAGCCAGTGATGTCATTTGTTCACTTTCACAGCATGTTTTTTTCATAATATGGAATATTCAAAAATTCTTCCTCTTTTAGGTTTATGGAGTACATTCTGATCCAGCAAAAACTTTGTGAGCTGGTCTTCTGCATATATATATATATATATATATATATATACACACACACACACACACACACACACATAAAATATGTAGAACAAGTAAGATATCCCTCATCAAGTCAATAGCATGCTTACATACAAAAAGTGCACACATAAATCTTCAAACTATCAGAGCCTTAAAAGTATAAAAATAACTTAAAAGTAGACTAGGTTCAATCAAAGTATAAAACTAGGGTCTGTTTGTCTTTGCAGCCTTAACCCTACAAACACACATGAAATCCGTACCAATTATAGCAGAACCAGACCTACGTGTTTATCTGTCTAGATCTACATAGATCTACTGGTAATACAGATAGGTATTTCTACAGAAATACCAGTGTAGATCTACACATACCTCTATAGATTCATATACGCATGCACATCCTACATGTGTATGTGCATGCCAGTGTATATATACATATCAACATCTACAAATTAGGTATACAGGTAACAACAACTTGAAGAACGAAGACAAAGTCCATGTTTTGCACATTTTCATTAAAAAAAATAGATTGGTTTGTTTGTCGCAACAGACAACTTAAAAAATGTGTTGGCAATGCTCTACCAGGGCTTAAAAATAAAGCCTTTAAAATTGGCAAAGTGAAATTTAAATGTTTTTGAAACATCAGACAGTATGAATGGAAAAGTTCAGCTCTTCCTCCCTAATGATATATAGACCTGCTTTTTATTTGCCTGACCTGTTCTACTTTACTCCTAAATTCCAGGGTATTTGTTTCCTTTGGCAGCAGGGAACAGGGCAACATTACTGCAAGCCTCTCTTTATCTAAATGTTGGAAATATCACTATTTGATCCAGCAGGATTTGTTGTGCAAACAACTGACAACTGTTCTAGTTCCCCCACTTGGGAATTTCTCCAAGCAAGGCCACGCTACTGATGTTGCAACCCAAAGGTCTTAAAATTTAAGATGTTATTTGCATCTTAAGTAAATAAATGTATCTACTTAATGATTCTTCCTTCAATAAGTCACGAAAATAATTTTGGATTTAATGTCATTGAACATAAACCAATCTCAAATTCTGAGAGTAACGATCTCGAAAAATCCTGGGCTTCACCTTCAACATACTTAGAAATAATGTGACTAACATCATTGCTTCATTAGGTTTTAGTTAAAAGACACGGCGATAAAATAAACTATTGTCAGTTTTTCATTTTAAAAGATTTTCTTTAAAAGAAATGAGTAGGAAATAAAACAAAACTAAAACAGCACAGCAAAGAAGTTAAAAAAAAAAAAAGAGAGCAATGGATGAAATCCTTTATTCTTTCGCTGATAGAGGAAGTTATTGGAAGCCTCAAGAAGAATTTTCAGCCACTTCAGCATTTCCATTTTTAAAGTAAATGCAGTGCTCAAGAAACAGGATTTGGGGAGAATCAAAGCAACAAATGGCTCCTCCGCACAGCCTTTACCATGATTCCCAGCTCCAGCTCAATGTAACAAGCCCTGGAGATGCATGGGGCTCTCGAAGCTGCCTTCCGCACTATGTCCCTCAGTCACTGCCATGGAAAGGACAGGAGGGAGGAGCGAGTTTTGCGCTGGGGACACCTGTCAAGCCGTAGATAAGCCGAGATGACCAACCCGTTTCACAAAGGTCTATGAATAGCCACCTCCTCCTAATGACTGATTCCTGCTGCCATGTGCTGGCTCAAATCAGCAACACGGAGGTAAGAGATTCCAAACACAAACACTGGAGCCTCACAGGCTCTTTGATTCCAACTTTGGAGTACTATTTAAAATTACATTTCTTGTATACATACAAACAGTGTGTAGATATATATATACACACACACACACACAATGTGCATTTGTCTATGCAGCTAAGCATATAAATATGCACACATGCCTTTATATTCTAAAGATCTTAAAAATTCTACATCGATTTAAAAATTTGGCTAAGTCAGATCTGCTTTGCAGGCAATTCATCAGAAAATAGGAATCCTTATAAATAAAGATTTGGGTTTTAGAAGGGGAGAAGAGTCAGCACTCCTAAGTCTCATTAAAATATTAACATCCAACCTGGCTTCATACACACACATAAATATATGTATATACATGTGTGTGTGTTTATACGTAGTTTTCAGGGAGGTTAAATTCTTACTCATTTCGAATATTATTCCAAGATTTTACTTCCTGTTCTACTAATTAATAGATGCCTAGGTTCTTTTGCAAGCACATTTGAAACCATTTGAGCTGTATTATTCTACCTAATGTTTCCCAAAATATTTACAGAAAAAAGCCAATGAAAGTCGGCAAGTCTAAGCATCTGTATCACTTCTGAAGAGATAACCAGATCCTTAATGACATAGGAACATTCAAAAATGCATCCCTTATTTTGTTCTTACTGAAACCAATGAGTGTTTTGATGTTCCCTTCCACTGGGACAAGACAGAAACCAAGACCTTTAAAAAAAAAAAAAAAAAAAAGCCAAAAAAAAAACCAGAACAAACCCCAAAATAAGGAATAAAAAAAGGGCATTTTTCAAAGATATTAATACTTTTTTGAAAAGGAATCCTAGGTGCTTTCAAAGTTTGTGTCTTGGGCCATTTATAGGCGAGCTGCTTCTCCTGGAAGCTGCTTTGTGTGTGTGGTCTCCTAAGCACAAGGAAAGAGGCAGCGGCTCCAGGGGGGCTCCCTCTCAGTGACACCCACGCCAATCTCTTGCTGACCACTCCAGGACAGGCAACGCAGGGGTTACAGCTCTCCAGGGGTTACTGATCTCCAGGCCTCCTCATAAAAGTTATCACCAGGAATAACAGGAGGAAAATCTACTAGTAAACTAAATCGAATAAACGCAGATGAAAAACAAGCATTCAGTTTCTGCAACCTGTTACTTATGCCAACATTTCCATTGCTTTTTAAAACTAAAACAACAACAAGAAAAGGAAAGACGATCCCTCCACATCCAAAAAGATAAGGGTTGCAACCAAGGAAAAGTTAGATCATTTAGAGGATGGTGCATATAACAACATTCCCTTTAAACATCTGCTCACTTAGACCTGATACAAACTATCACGTTCATCTACAACAAGTAGTAAACTCCAAAGACTGATAATTTAAAGATAAGTCTAAACACAGCCTGAGCAACATTGTTGCATGCAGCACAGTCTACATTTTGATGTGGTAGATACCTTGTAAATTCAACATGTTCTCTCTGCTCTAGAGTCTGGAAAGCCACTAATCTGCAGCACTTGAAAAAAAATATTAATTTTGGTTTGAAAAATAAAAATTGAAAAATATGAATGTACTTTCCTAAAAAGTAATTAGCAATTGTAATTCCCATTCATAATAACAGCATAAAGACCTTAAAAACAAACAAACAAACAAAAAACTCAGTAGTGACCTTTAGTTACAGCTGTTGCTAACTAACAGTTTTCCTTAATGCAAGTTGATAGATCCAAATCATTCAGTTCTGGGAAGGTTGTTGTGACAGCAGCCAGAGGCCCCACATTAGCCTAAGACCTCTTGGTACGAGGCACTGCAGACGTGCAGGGATGCCCCCAGCACAACCGTGACAATGTCCCCGCTCAGGCTCCAGTCCTATGAGTGACTCCTTAGGAGGAACCCTCCATTCCAGGCCCTTAAATCAGTGACCGTCTCTCCAGCACAGCCAGAGGCCCATGGGATTAAGGTTCTATTAGTACTTTTTCCTCTACAGTTTTAAATGAGAGCAGACGTATCCTATCGCATTTTAGAATTTTGTTGGCCTGTTTTATCCAGATTAAATCAAACCTTGTCTATTTTTAACATTACTACACCAGGAAATTAAAGTGTTAATCTCTGTAATAAATAATCCATGGCATCAGCTGTAGTCCATGAAAGTTGCAGGCAGATCTGAACTACATGCATGTTGGGAGCGTAATCCTGAAGGTGCTGCGGGTTCCCATACACAGATATCAGCTCTTAGGATAAAAAATTACTGTTATGGAGGGGTGGTAGTGGGGGGAAGGTGTCACTTATTTCTGTATTTACTACTGCTATCCACTTCTTGCTTGTAGCAAACCAGCTAAAGGAGAAGCTGTATGTAAAGAACATGCTTTTGTGGGTCTACCTGCTAATTCTGAGGAGAAACATGACTTTACCAAAGATTTACACGCAATTAAAAACCATCATCTTGTTTTCACAAGCGAATAGAAAACTACGCACAAAACTATTAGAAAGACCAGTACTTATGGCCATTAGCCCCAGCTCTCCTTCACGATATTGCAGCACCAGCCTAGATGCGTTTCGCTCGCATTCCTGCTGCCCAGCGAGACCCTGAAATCCCCCCAGAACAGCCGCTTCGGACCACACATTTTTGCGGGTGAATTGCAAGCAGCCGGGTGTTTACCGGGGGGCCCCTTGCGGCTCCCTCTGCCGCGGGCGCCGGGGCAGCGGCGCCTGCCCCACGGGCCGCCCTTCGCCCGCGAGACCCACGCGCGGGGCCTACTCCGCGCGCCCTGCACAGACCGGCGGAAAACCACGGGAAAAAGGGCAAAGCCGGCGGGCAGTGGCGCCCCGGGCACCAACGCCCCGCGGCCGCGGGCGGCTCCTGCTCGGGCCGGCCCT
>JAWLRI010000978.1:642717-682783 GCA_034781795.1 Crypturellus tataupa
GAAAAGAGGCCGGCCCCATCCTCCTCACTGCCTCCCTTGAGGTACTTATAGACACTAATTAGATCCCCTCTCAGCCTCCTCTTCTCCAAACTAAACAGGCCCAGTTCCCTCAGCCTCTCCTCATAGGGCAGATGTTCCAGGCCCCTGATCATCCTCGGGTGAAGGAAAGAAACTGCGATAGAAGGGACCTTATACATCAATGTTGCTGAATTTTGTTTGCTGCTGCTGTCTGTTAAACATGGTGCTTACTGCAACTACTGCACAAGGTCTTGAAAGTGACAGTTAAAGTTTATGTGGTACCTCACTCTACAAACATCAATATGTTTCCATTATTTTACCTATTTTACCTATAGTTACTACATTACTGTTACATTCTAATGTTTGAAGCACCAACCTTTTTTTTTTTTTTTTTTTCCTGAATTTTATTCTATATCAATAGGTACAAAGAATTTTACGTGAACGATTCTGTCACCACCATACTACTGGAAAACTGTTTGGGATTGAACACCAATACAAGTGAGCAAACAGATTCATACACTTTTTTACTTTGACCTCAATAGATAAACAATCCAGTAAAATTTTTTTTTTTTTTGCTACTTCTATTTTTCTAAATCACACACAAGCTTAAATGACTTGAAATGCAGTGCTGCTATAACAATTGTCTCAAACTTTAATAGGTTTTATACTGTGTAGCGTGACTATTAAGTTAGTTGCTGTGTTCTAAATACATAATTCTTGAAGTATTTTTTGCAGCTTAGAAGATAACCTCCAGTGCATGTTCCCAGTCTATGTTTAATGAGCTGTTCAAGCAAAAAGCTAAATTATCCTGTTGTGCATGTTTATTCTCACTTCACATTTTCCACCGTTTGGCTCTGTTAGAAGTATATTTGAAACTCTGGATGCCAAGATCACTTTTCTCCAAGTAGTCTGATAGACTCACAGTAAAAATAAAGCTACTTCTTGGAGTCCACATGTGAAGATTTAAAAAGTTGGGTAGGTGGGACTTATTTTAAATCTTAATGTCTCAATTACTGGGTAGTGGCAATAAACTATCTTAATACTAATACCTTTACAGCCGTAGGGAAGAATTCTAAAAGTAACCAATGTGTCTCCAAAGAACTTGAAACACATTGATTAAAATTTATAGTAGGGATAATTTTTTATTTTAGTTGAATCACTGTATGTGAACATTAGTTTCTCTTAAGTGAAGGAAAAAGAGTATTTTCATTACTTTTTTAAACTATCTTTCTTATGTCTTTCATGCAGATCTCATGTAGACATGTTTAGTGTAGTTTTGAGAAAGTGTATTTCTGTGATGTTCGTATGTTTAAAAAACAAGCCAGTGTTGATGAAGTGTTGGAAAAATGACACGATGAACTTCCCAACTCTTAGTTTTTATTTCCTGAGATTTATCAGGACTCTTCACTGTGGTTAGCTTGGAAATGGTAAGCAGCAGTAAGCAAAAATGCGTTCGCTGTAGCAGTTCCATAAAAACTTTATCACTGCTTATAAGCGCTTGTGATGCATTATGTGAATGTGATGTATTGTTGCTAAAAGTTTATTAATTGTGTGTATTTGTAAATCTGTAAATTGGAAATGTCAATTTTTTTATTAATATTTTGAATGTGGTATTATGTGATTTGATTTTTATGAAGGACATTTAAAGACATTATTTCCCTCCTTTAGGCAGACAGAAAATACATATTTGAAAGAAGTTGAATATTGCTGTTAGCATTAACAAGTTTTGAATATATATATTTAGCATAAAGTTGGTTTTATCAAGATTGTCAAAATGCATGCATTTTACTAAAACACTAATATCATATTGGTATATTGATGTCCAGTTTTTGGCGGTATCATAGAGGGCAGTCTTGGGTGGTAATTTTTTTGTTTGTTTGGTTTAATTTTTGTAGGACTAAAATTATGTTTACGTCTGTCCTTTCATGGTGGGCATTTGCAAAACTTTAGTGATACCCCTGACACTTGAATATTTTAAAATATTTCAAGTAGTCTAATCATTCGGCCTTTTGGTACCTTACTGTGCTTTGCATGCTAAGAGTGTTGGCTCTGAAAGCAAGTTGAAATGCAGCAAGCTTTTTCTTACGTTCTAAAGATTCTTTGGATTTTGCATCATTTCAGTGAATGCTGTCTTGTTTGAAGCTTAACCTACTGCTGTTTTCAATGCAGACATCTGCTGGAACTGCTGAAACGCACTACCCTTCACGGAGAAAGCAATTCTGCTCTCATTATTGGACCTCGAGGATCAGGAAAGACTACGGTATAAACATGTATAAAAGCTTATGCAAGGTCAAATCAAACATGAGGTAGATTACCTCACTGAAGTATATGCAGCTTTTTTTTTATCTCTGGGCCTGTTTTTGAAGAGATGATGTTAATATTAATATTTATGTTAATATTCAAATCATGTCTTAAGCATACACTGCAGGCATTTCAGTGGTTTGTCGTGAAGTAATTCTATGAATAGCAGTATGGAGAAGTCGGTTTTCTATCATTTCAAAAACTTCACTAGATTGGCTACCTAATAATTTTATAAAATGTAAATAATAGAATATTTTTATGGACAGTTAGAAAATCTGGCACCTGAGTAATCTCACAAGGGCTTGCAGGAGCTTGTCTATTTTTGGAATGCTTTGCATGCTTTGACCAGATTTTATGGCATCATAGAGGTGCCGAGTATATATTTTAATTCATTTATCAGAATAAGTTGCATTTATTTTATTGCTGGTAATCTTCCTGTGGTCTGGATATGCTGTAGCTTATGCCTTTTATCAGCTTTTTCCCGCTTATGACTGTAAAGGCTTTTGCTACAAGAGTCTATTTTTGCAATGGTAGTCAAATTTTGCTTGATAATCCCTTAAAAGTTAACCTGTTATCACAATTGTCTTCTCTGTAAACATGACTGTAAATAGCACTAGTTGATGTAATTATGTGCAATTTAATTGTCTTGTACTTTCTAATTTTTAAGATGAAGTGAATAAAGATGGGATCTTTATGACTTCAAAGCAAAAAATTCTGTTGCACATTTAGTGAATAATCATCAATGAAGCTTTGTCAAAGAAACCAATTGCTATACTAACTCGAGTGACAAATTCTGTCACCCCTCAGACTGTTGATTTTTTTTTGATTGATGCAGCAGCCCTAGATAATAACCCAAAAGCTTGTTGTCTAAAGTACTAGAATTTTTTTTAATATTTCTTTACCTGATAGTTCAGCATAATTAACAAATGTTACAGCTACAGTCATGTTACTGAATGTGAAGTCTTCATGTTAATACTTTTGTCTTGAAAATATTTAAAAACCGTTACCCAGCGAAACTGCAGATAGCTTTCTATCTGATAATGTTGTTATGTAGGGTTTTTTTTTTTTCTTATTGTGAATAATTAATCTTGTCATAGAGAAATTGTCGTCTTTTTTTCCCAGTTATTAAATCATGTCTTAAAAGAGCTCATGGAAATAAAACAAGTCAGAGAGAACCTCTTGAAAGTCTACCTAAATGGTAAGTAATACAGCGTTATTCAAAAGTTATGTTACATTCAGTTTTATATTCCACATACAGAGTAACAGCTTTGCTCTTCAGAAGTTGTAGAGAGGCCTCCAGTATGTGCTTTTTTTTTTTTTTTTTTTTTTTTTTTTGGGGGGGGTCAACAATGACTTCCTTTGTTTCTGCCTATATGTGATTTTGATGATTTTTTTTTTCAGAAATGGTAAAAATCTTGTTCAGTTTTGAATGAATTGCTTGAAATATTTTATGGAAAGTTACAATCTAGTCTTAATTTATAAAATACAATAGTTTTGTAAGGCTGGAAGCTGAGAGAAGCTTCTGGACATATTTCTATTGGCTGTAGAATTGGTTTCTTGGCATAAAAGAAAAAAGCAAATTCTTCATTTAAAGAAAGCCTTTTGTATCAGGGCTTTTGCAGACTAATGATAAAGTGGCCCTGAAGGAGATCACCAGACAGTTACACCTGGAAAATGTGGTTGGGGATAAAGTTTTTGTAAGTATTGTCTCCCTTTTATTTGTCTCCCTTAAAAGTTGAGTAGAAAACTACCTTTAAAGGATTGCAGCTTCTTGAGACTAAGTTTACTTTGAGCATTTATTACTGAAATTGTGGGTTTTTTTTTTGCAATTTTCCCACACATTTCTGCTTTAAAATAGGTAGCAATTGATAGCTGTAATAACATTAAGCTATGAAGACCCTGGTTTAAAAACACTTGAAGCCTGTCAAAAAATACTTGTGTTCTACAGAAGTGCTGAACATGGCATTTTGCTAGTTGAGCAGTATTAATGCATCCTGGTAATTTTTTCAGAAAACATTAGTTTAATGCTAGTGTTAAAAAGAACAAAGAAGAGTAAGCCTCTAAATGAAAAAAAAGTTAAACATTTCAAAGAGACTTCTTTCTGTGGGGTAGAAAGTTTCAGAAATATCTCCTTTAATATTTCAAGACAGAGTAGGCAAGTTAAGCAAAGAGCAGTATCTTTTGTATATTTGAAACCTTGCCTAAATCATGGCTATCCAGATCACTGGCTTCCTAGAGCTCTCATTTTTGCATAGGATTTTCATTAAAATGCTTGTATAGACCTTTTCCCAAAGAAGAAACCTATTTATCTTAGTTCTGAAGACAGTGAAGAGAATAAGTCTTTCAGACTGAATTTCAATAATTCGAGTTTAAAATAACTTGGGCTAGTGGTCTGCTGGTGCTATGCTGGCTGTTGCTTGTTCTTCAGAGGTGCATAGCTGTGAGCCATATGTAGTATGGGTGGATCCAGGTGGGGAGAGCAAGATTGTTAAGAAGGAGAAAGATGAAATTGCAGTAGGTAGGAGGCTTCTTCTCATCAGTTGCATTTAGAAAGCTTCTAAATGGGCAAAAGTTTCTCTCTCTTAGGTAAGAGAAAGAAGAGAAGTAGGAAGTAAGCAGGATGGAATACAACATGACTGTTTGACTGTAGTTATTAAGTTTTATTGTCTTTTGGAAATGCTGCTTGTGTTTCAGTTTTCTGAGCTCTGACAATATTCATGCGTTATCCAAATGATTTTAGATATAGGGAATGGAAAACCCCTCCCAGTGCTGAGCAATTTTTTTCCAAAATACAGATGCAGTAGTAAAAGGAAACTGCAAGTATGCCAGTACAGCTGATTGTGTCCTCTTTTTATCAGAGAACTAGAATGACCTTTCATGTCGACCCCTGTTAAAGAAAGCTGCAGACAAAACTGGACTTGGATATCTGAACTTCCCCTACTTTCCTTTTTTTTTTTTTTCCCCCCCCCCCCTCTCTCTCTCTTAACTGTGCTATTGTGTCATCTTACTTAAAGCTCTTGGAAGTATCTTATCTCTTCTGCTGCATATATGCATGGAAACATGCTAATTTGTAGGAGTGTCCTTACTTCTGTCCATAGGAACTTTTTTCTCTCTCATCTTCTGCAACTCTAGTTCAAGGAGTTTTAAACTGGTTATTCTGTCCCCTACAATCTGGCTTGTGGTTTTCAATTGCAGCTACTTCCCATCTCTTTGTAATACAACTTAGAGTGAGGAAATTGAAGTAGAGTGGTCAGAGCAATTCGCCACTTTCTCTGACATGAAGATGTGTGAAGCTTCCATCTGTCTCATAATGTTACAGATTTAACAACCACACATTTACAATCTGTTTTTTTAATAAGGAAATGGACTTTAGTACGTGCCTGAACTTGATGTAGTCATATATTTCTGAGAATAACCTTGAAAACCTATTGTGAAACTTTCTGTTTGTTTAGGGCAGTTTTGCTGAAAATCTTGTGTTCCTTCTTGAAGCTTTGAGAAAAGGTAAACACACTACTAGCCTCTCTTTTAAAATAATATGCATTTCTGTTTGTCTGACTCAAAAACGAGCATATCGCATTGCTCTCATCTATTTTTACATCTAAAGTTTCTCCATCTACTTGAACAAGTGCTATAAGGAAAACTTGCTCAAGAATGTATCGTGGTTGCAAAAAAGTGTAGAAGACTTGTAATACTGATCAAATACAGACCTAACCTAAACGATTTCATGAAGACTTATGTCTGATAGGCTGCTATGAAGGACAGGTTCTTTCGTCTAGGTTGCATCCATTAAAAATGGTGTTTTAAAAATTGGCCATGGGAGCCTGTCTTTTGGTATCCAGAAATTGTCTGTCAGAATAGTATAAAACCTCACCAGTTCTTCCGTGAATTTTCCTTTTTAGAACTGTAGCAATGTGTATGTGAAAGGAGGTGCTAGTGAAATGCCTAAAAGAAAATATATAAACTAGTTGAAGCCTAAGTATGTAAAAGCTGTGTGAGTGAGACTTTGATTGTGCAGTTACCATGTCAGTGATGATAACTTCAAATTGCGCTCTCAGGTGATCGAACCAGCAGTTGTCCGGTCTTGTTTGTACTGGATGAGTTTGACTTGTTTGTTCATCACAAGAATCAGACGCTGCTGTATAACCTCTTCGATATATCTCAGTCTGCTCAGACTCCCGTAACAGTTATTGGACTTACATGCAGACAAGTAAGAAATTGCTCTTGTTGAATGTTTTTCTAAGAGACTTTTGTCCATTTGGAATGTTTTCTCTTCCCCACTTTTGGAACTTTGCTTAATTTACTAGGAGATTGTTCTCAATTATCTGTTTATCAGACTCTTGAATTAAAAAATTAATTCAGTGTAGAGAGCAAGCTTAGATCACCAAAAAACTGCAAAGCCTTCAGCATCACTGCTGAAAGTTTTATGCTCATGAGGAGATAAAGAACCCTTCTCCTGTATTACTGCAGAAGAGCCATATCCATCAGTGTGTTAGTTTCTAAGCAGATGCTCCAGTAGAGCGTTTTCACTGTAATATTAGCATGTTCAAAAGGGATTTACGATCTATGTTAAACTTGCTGTGGTTTTTACAATGATGTTGTAAGGAACTGTGGATGGATCATGTGTATACCACAATAATCCTTTCTGACAGTAGGGGAGCTGATACTTCATAAAAATTACGCTTTTTCCAAATAAAGTGGGTGTGAAGATAGCCAGCTTATGGCCAGACAAAAATTTTTAAAAAAATCATCAAAGTTTAAATATAATTGGTTGTATTTGAGTAAAATTCAGCTATGCAAATTACTAGAAAAGTTAACTGTTCTGTATCTACAACAACAACTTGATGACAGGCTTGCTTAGTTCTGTGTGATGATCTTAAGATAAGTATTGGCTCTTAAGATTTTCATTATATTTTTTAAAAATCAGATTATTTCAGACTGACAAAAGGCATGAGAAATGACAGCTGCCAAACCCCATTTCTACTAGGAACTTGTCTAGAACCACGATAGGCTGAAGCATCTTGAATGCAGACCGAAGTCACTGAAATATTTACATAATCTATGGAGAAATTTGCTGAGTATCCTAGCAACTAATTACCCAGCATGATGTAGTGCAGCATGTGATGTGGATGAATGGCTGAGCGTTAGGCATTTTAAGGCACATCAGCTATAATAGTTAGCAAAGGTCTCTCTTGTCTTGCTAGAACATTTTAAATCTGAGAATGTGGTAATTATTTTTATACTATTTAGTTCTGTTTATTGCATCTTCTGCAAACTAAGAAGTATGTGTGTGGTTTACTTTTTTTTAATTATTATTATTTTTTTAAAGGATATCCTGGAACTCTTGGAGAAGAGAGTAAAATCAAGGTTCTCCCATCGGCAGATATATTTGATGAATTCCTTTGATTTTAAACAATACATTAAAATATTCAAAGAACAGCTGTCTCTTCCTGCTGATTTTCTTGATGACTCCTTTGCACAAAAGTGGAATAGTAATGTTCAGGTATTTAAAGCCCTTAACTTTTCCAGGAAAGCTTTTAAAGTTTTACATACTTATAAACCGGTCTTATTTTACGTTTTTACCAAACGTCAGTATTTCCTTTTACTATCTGAGATTGGTATTGGATAAATCAATTGTGACATGGAATTTTTGCTTAAATGAATTTTTGCTTAATTTTTGCTTAAGTCTGAAGTTATAGTTAGGTCATTAAAAAAGATCAAAAAGAATAAGATTACACTTTAAGGATTCTCTTGTTCAATAAGCTGAGGTTTTTCTGAAAGTCACCTAGCATTTTAGGTGAATAAGACCTGTTTTGCTCAGAAGATTCAAATGTTGCTTAGCAGTATGTGTTTGTTTATTTTGTTTTCCTAAGCACCTGTCAGAAGATAAAACCGTGCAAGACCTGCTGCAAAACCTTTTCCACTGCAGCAAAGACCTGCGCTCACTGCATTTGCTGTTGGTATGTATTTGGATAGATATACAGTATCTTCCTGAATTTACAGTACCAAATCTCTGCTTGAAACATCTTTTTATTGAGCAGGCTTTGAAATGTATTGTTTCTTCTGTTGCTTTAGGTCTTTATCAGTCCATACTTCATTAGTGATTTTGAGTTGTACTGATTTTTACAGTGCTCTCTCTGTGAAGCTGGGCTTTTTTAGTTAAAAATGGTGGGGTTTGGGGGATATTGAAGGTAACTTAAGTCTTCTAATTTATAAAGCAAACTGTAGGTGAAATCTTATCAAAACATTTTTTCTTAAGATTTCTATTGGTTGTTGCTGTGTCCTGAAAACTGCATGCTAGAACTTACTTCCTGCATTTTATTTACTGCTTTTCTTGGAGCAACCACTTCTACCACTTTTTCTGTTTTATTAAATCTGTCACTGTAGGGGCTGCTTCTTTCACTGCCTTACTTCAAGGTGATTACGTTCTGATGCCATTTTTTGCCCTGTAATTTTGCCTCTTGCTGTACTTCGGGCTCTTTCTAGCTGCTTCTGCTCTTAGTTTCTCTGTGTTCCTGCCCAGTCTGCATCTGTTTCTTGACCTATTCTTGAATAACTCCATGTACTTTCCATGTTGCTTTTGGAGTAAGTGACACTAGCGGCTATCGTGTTTGTTTTCATCATCCCTCTTCCTGCCCCGTAACTATTACTCTTACTGAGATACTTACGTGAACAAGTGAAAGAAGAGCCTTCCGTATTCAGTAAGTAGGAGGCTACACTACCAACCAACTTCCTTGTGCAACAGATAATCACAGGCTTAATGTGTTGCCAGCCGTTGTGGAGGATCTCACACAGAAAGCACTAATGTTCATTACAGTAAATAAGGAACATTTCCATATCTTAGAACATATCTGCTGTCAGCATGGAAAGCCCCCTATACCTACATGCCCCCGTGCTGCTGTGCTGTGTAATTCAGATTTTCATCTTCAGCTCTGTAGCGGGCTGTGCCTGGCCTGATCCGTGTTCTCCCCAGCACTGACCTTAAGGTCTCATTCTTGGGGTTCATTTGGACTTTTTGATTTTGTCCTCAAACACTCAGTATGGTCACAGTCCTCTTTTTGAGAGGACTGTTTACCTGAGTTGGTTACAAGATTGCAAGTTATTTGCAGCTTGGCGGCACTTGACTCCATCTCTGTGGCTCCAAGGCTGTGGGGTTTCTAACTGCTGTCAAGAGGCTTCTCTGAAGAGTACTGGAAAGAGCTGATGGAGAGGTGAATAATCTCACTTAGCTGGGACACACCCTGAGCTCAGAGGCTCAGAAACATCATCTTCACAATTCCTTTCCTTGAGGAAGAAATCCAGGGATTCCAGAAGGCTGGGCTGGCCTGGCCTTGGAAGCCTGAAGCAAGAGAGGCTCTGCCTTTTCTGTGTCTTGCAACCAGGGTACCCACCCCACTCAGCAGCAGACCCACATCTTCCCTACTCTTCCTTTTGCTGCTGCTGTGTTTGAAAAAGCCCTTGTTGTCTTTGACATCTCTTGCCAGATTTAATTTCAGATGCACCTTAGCCTTCTTCACTGTGTCCGTGACAGCATTCCTATATTCCTGCCAAGGGGTCAGCCCCTTTCCCACATCCTCCTCCAGTTTGAGTTTTGCCAGGAGCTCCTTGCTCACCTACACAGGTTGCCTGCCCCTGCGCTGATCTTGAGCGTGGGGAAAGATGCTTGAATCCAGGCTAGCTCTTAGAGCCCCCTTCGCTCCATGGGATTCCTCCATGTGGGTCTCTGAAAAGGCCATTTGCCCCGATGTCCAAGGTCGCAGTCCCGCTCATCACCCTGCTGCTGTCTTGCTGGGCCTGAATCCTCCAGCTCCTGGTCAGTGGAGCCCGGGCTCCGCAGCTTCCCCCTCTCCAGCTGCTCCTTTATTTGCAGCTCCAGCAGATCACCTCTCCTTGTTGGGTCCTCCTCTCCCTGCATTGTGATCCTCGATGTTCTGCAAGAGCCCCAGGGCCTGTCATGCCTGGCTGTGCTGTCTGTCTAGCCAGTATCGGGGTGGTGGAAGGCCCCATCCTTCCCCTCATGGGCAGGACTGAGGAGATAACAACCTCCTGCTCGTCTGCCTGGATGCTCTGCAGAGTCTTGGCTTCCTGGCAACTTGCCACAATTTTGGGGTGGAAAATGGAGCTACCGTTGCTAATTACCTACTTTTCCGATAGCAAAAAATTCCATTTACAGTGACAACCAATTTTTAAATTTGGAGCTTCCCATCATTTTGTGTTGTCAGAAGAGATGCCTGTTTCCAGGCATCTCTTCCAGGCATCAGTACCCTGCGTGTTGCTCCAGACACTCTGAGTCTCAAACCTCCCAGGCAGAATGTAGCTGCTAGCTATGTAGAAGGTTTTCGTTATAATCTCACTGCTTGCTCAGAGTTTATTTGCTCGTGTTTCCACTTACTCCGAGGGAAATGTGTTAATTTGTGCTCCCTCACGTGTCCAGTAATGAATAAATGAGTGTTTCCTGCTTGGTTTCCAGATGCTGGCTCTGAGGAAGGTCACGGTGCAGCACCCCGTGCTGGCTGTGGCAGATCTGCAGGAGGCGAGCAAGCAGCGGAGCGGCGACTCGAGGGCAAACATTGTGCACGGTGAGACCTGCTCTGGGGCGGCCCCCAGGCTGGGGCAGCGTGTCCAGGCTCTGAGGTGTTCCTGGGACAGGGAGACCTCTGCCATGGAGAGGTCTCCTCTGCACCAGGCTACCTCCTACATCTGCCCACATACAGCTCTTTAACTCTGGGACTACTTTAGCTTGGAATTGCAAATAATCTTTTCAAACTCTAATTTCATGTCATACTATATAATAAGCTGTACATTGCATAGCAGGACAAAGAATTTTTAGCAGTATAAGTTCCTTGTATTTTGGAAGAAACAGACTATTTCTTAATTCCTTCTTCATATACCCAGAAAACTAATATTCTCACTTGTTTAGCCTCTCCACCTGAGGCAGTGGTTGCATTACAGAAGATCCAAAACACTAAAATCCACGAGGTCAACAGCATATCATAAGTTGAGAATTAAAAATAGAACATGTAAACTGTTTGCATTTCTGATATGCTTAAGTGAAATATTTAGAGCTCTTGTCTTTCCCTCTAGGTTTGTCTGTCCTGGAAACTTGCCTAATTATAGCCATGAAACACTTAAATGATGTTTATGAAGGAGAACCATTTAACTTCCAGATGGTTTACAATGGTGAGAGGACTGCATTAGCTTTACATACCCAAGACCAATGATATTTCCTGCAATGATTTTTTTTTTTTTTTTTCCCTCTTAACACAGAATTTCAAAAGTTCATACAGAGGAAGGCCCATTGTATGTACAACTTTGAAAAGCCAGTTGTCATGAAGGTAACCCCTGGGTGTAACTCGTCAGAGATGTGTGTGTTTTCTTACATGGACACCCGAGTGGGCAAATCCAGCCCGAGCAGCAGCTGCATTTGCTGAGAGCGTTGTCTGGGTTTGGTGAACTCGGGGATTGCTGGTGCAGAAAGGTGTTTCCTTAGAAGCAAAGCTACCTTAAAGTGGGCTGACCTAGCAGGTAGAGTTTGGAGTCTGGGGCAGTTAGGGTATCCAGAATGCCCTTCCCTTGTCTCCTCTGTCAGGAGGCAGAGACTTCAGGTTCCTTCTTTGATTCTGCTGCTTGGAAGTGATGTCTCCAACACTTCATGCATTAAGAGCAGTTTATAAAACTTGTTTTTCTTGCTTTGAGCTTAGACAAGTGTGACTGGTTTGTGAAATGGAGGTGGCTGAGCATGACTGTGCTTGGGCCTACAGCCTGAGCAGTCCCTGTTGCCTATGAGCTCTGCACTGTTGTTGGCTGCCTGGGCTGCTGTTGGGTGAATGTAGCTGTGCCCAGCGTCTGTCCAGGGGGCCGCAGTTTGGAGTGTCGTCGGGCTGGAGCACTGTGTTTGACCAGCTACACGTGCGGCTGGTCAGCTGTCAGTTAGTAAATGTAGCCCCAGGAGCAGCAGTGCAGTAGTGAAAATAGAGTAGTTCTGCCACTTCTGAGCTGAACACCTGTGGTGTCTGAGTCAGTGTTATGCAGTCCAGCTTAAATGTATTCCAAGTGCCCAGAGAGCAGGGCACAATTTCTAGTTTAACCATTCTAGCTTGTATTCCTCAGGAACAAAGTCCTTCCTGCTCGGTTATATACACATACCCTCCAGATTTTCAACATTCCCTTCATGAGGAAAGTATCCTTTATTAAGCTCACAGGTGCAGGATGCTTTGCAGTCTATTCAAAAGGAAATGAAATAAGGTAAAATGGAGTTGGCATTTTAGGGTGGGTGTGGTACTAAGTCACAGGATCAGTGTAGGTATTGGAGCCAGGGAGGATGCAAAACCTTCCACTTCCTCATCAGTTTTTCTTCTCTTGTTTTTAGGCATTTGAACACCTCCTGCAACTAGAATTAGTAAAACCTGTGGAGAAGCCAACGGTACGTGCTCAGAGAGAGTATTTGCTGATGAGGCTGCTCTTGGACAGCAATCAGATCATGGATGCGCTGCAGGCATATCCCAACTGCCCCACAGATGTGAAGCAGTGGGCAACATCCTCACTTAGCTGGCTGTGACTGTTTTGGAACTAATGTCATCACTTACTGCATCAAAACTTTTGGAATTAACTCTAGAAACACTTCCCTACAAGCAGTGTTCCCATTAATAAATTTTTGAAAGAATGATGTTAATTTTTTGAAAGAAAGTTTCTGCTTTGCTGCTTGGTTTGGGATCTGAGGAGAACAGTAATGCTGGTACCATCTACTTGCCCTGACTTGGCTGAACTTGGCTTAGCTCATCTTAGTGCAAACTTTGGACTTTTAAGAAACTCAGATCTGGAATTGTCCTGATTTCTCTAATCTCAAAAGGGGGCCACCATAGCTGCCACCCTAGTGGCACAGCAAAAGGCTGGGGGCCTGTGGGGCAAGGCCAGTTGCTCTCTGCAGCAGGGGGACATTTCCAGTGCAATTTAAAGCAGTTGTTTGTTGGGGTTTTTCTGTCTTCAGTGTGTGACTTCTTGATGTAAAATTTCATTAATTTATTAATTGCAATCAGCTTTAGCTGATGAGATGCAGCACTTGCTCTGGTGCTGCTCTCTGTTGCAGAGGACGGAAGAGAGGAGGTAGGGGAGGTTTTTCTGTGTGACTCTAGAGCTGCTCCTGTGCAACGAGGCTGGGATCCTGTGGTTGAAGCCTAACCTGGCTGCCCCAGTATCACACAGCTACAGCGGTGACCTGTGCTTTACAGGCCTTCTTGGGAACGCTTGCCTCACTCCAGGACTACAGGGAACATCTTTCCTCAAGAAAAAAGAAAAAAAAAATCAACTTCTCTCTTAAAGCCTGCATACCCTAAAGGTTACCTGTTTCACTCTTACCTGCTTTAAGTGCAGGTAAGGGGGGTACCGTGAGAAAGAACGGCATAGGCAAGGCCTAGTAGTCATATGTTTTATTTTAACTTTTGGGGGAGATGGGGAGAAAGAGCATACATTTTTATTTGTACAATATTTAACAATCACTTGATTGAGGGCAGGGGGGTTGGTTGATTTTCAGTACTTGCAGAAAAACAGCAAGCACCTTTTGACAGTAGTACAACAACCTGTGCCCAAAACACTAACAAATACAAAGAGGAAAGGTAAAATAATCGCTTACCAAAATCTTGAGAGGTAATGAATAGTATATGGACTAAAACGGCAGTTAAAAAAAAAAAAAAAAGCAAGAGAAAGTACTGCTGGTTGAGTATCTGAGGTAAATGATGTTCTGTCAAGGATGCTACTTGAATCATTTTGCCCATATTACAGCTTCCTGCATTTTGTACCAAGTGTTCCTAATAAAAATAAATGCATTAAAAAAAGCTTCAAAAAGATACTGGAGAAGAGGAGCAACCTAGGGCCCCTCTTTATTCTGTTAAATGCTAATATGAACAGGACACATCAGGTTAGTGCCTGGCACTGTTTCAGCTAGCAACCCAAGCACTGGGATGTGCAGAGTACCCCGATTTCCTTTTTAAAAACATGGGCCTAGAAGGTGCAAAGTGGTGGCTGGGGTCCTGCTGCTGCCGCTTCCGAAATCGGCGTGGGCTCCGCTCTGCAGCACGAGCAGGGCCAGGGTGCCACGCGGAACCCTCTGCAGGCAGCACGAGCAGAGACATCCCAAGCAGAACCCTAAAAGGAGCCCGAGAGGCCCTGCAGAACCAGCCCTTCCTGCTGGGGGAGCTTCTGGGTTTCTCAGTACCCGCTGAGGGCCACGTTGGCAGCCTCGAGCAGCCCTGCAGGGCCCCCTGGAACGAGCTCCTGCCCTTGTTAACGCACCTGCACCAGCTCCGCTCACACTAGCAAAGGAAAAAGCTCAGCAGGAGACAGAAGGCACCAGGAAAGCATGAGCGGATTCGTATTTGTTCAGAACTCATCATTCCATGCCCTGCTGTGCACTTAAAACAACATCCCTGCACTGAAAATGGAAGCAAAATGAAAGCATCAATCCAAAGGGTGGCCACAAACTAGATTTTTTTTTCATTATAGAGCCAAGCTGATCAAGTCGCACCCAACAGCAGCCTGTGCCAAGCTTCCAGCACAGGGCTCATGTGGCTGCATGAAATCTTAGGCAAAGAGGAGCCCAACAGCAGACAGAGCATGGGGTGAGCGTGACACGTGAGGATGTTTCGGTCCCCTTCTGCCCTCCTCCTGAGGACGTGCTCATCCCAGTTTCGTTTCACATCTCACCTCAGCCCCAGAGGTTCATGCAAAGCCGCACGGAGCTCCTGCTTGGGCAGACCCACTGGGTGAAGCGCATTCGCAGGGAGCTCCTGACAAACAGCAGCACGAAGAACTCCCTCTGAGCAGCAGCAAACACAGGAGTTGCTAGTTAGTTAAAACCAAGAGCTCCAGGGCCAAGGAGCCTGGGTTGGTTCCGCGCACTGTGGGGTTGAGGGTTGGATGGGCAGTAAGTGTAGTGAGACCATCCTGCTGAACAGTACTTTGGCACCCACCTACCAGTCAATTCTAATTGAAATAAGGCATGACTTCATAATCTCTAAAAGAATGGTGGAGTGGTTAAAGCAGTTACCACGTTTTTCCTTATTTTTTGCGCATCCATGCTACGTACGTTGGTATTCGTTACCTCTGAATAGTCCTTGCATATTTTAGGTTATGAGCATAACTGAGTTATCCCTGACATTTTTAAGCAGTCGTAATTGGAAATCTGTGGCTAAAATTTTCAGTTCGATGAGAGGAGAAACCTACGTGTCATCGCAGGTGTGAAACAGCACTCCAGGAAGGTGGCACCGCGCTGGGAGCAGAGCGAAGCTGCAAGTCTCAAAGCAGAGGAAGGAGTTGGGGTAACTGAAGCTTCCTGAGGTGATCCAGAAACAGGGATGCAGAACCCCCTGCACCCTGTGTAGTGAAACAGAAGACACGCGGGCAGACCTTGCACAAACATAAATAGGAAAAAGCCTTTTTAAAAAAAAAGATAAGAGTTAAGAGCCTTCCAGTGTCACAGATCACATAAGAAAAAAAAAAAAAAAAAAAAAAAAAGTCATGCTTAAGTTTTCAAATATTCCTCAGACACAGCAAACCTAAATAGTATTCAGTTAAATAAATGTATGAGATATTCTGGGAAATGGAGGTAAGAGAGAAAAAACTAAAAAAGAAGAAAAATTGCTTCAATAAACAGCACTTGGTTTTTTTTTATACACAACAAGCTAGCACAAGAGAAGGCTAAAAACACTGCTTTAGGAATGGCCATTTACTGTTGGCATGAAGCATAGCTTACCCTTTTTAAATAACACAGTGAATTTGAAATACATCATTTACAAAACATGGATCAATTTATTATTCAAATTTCGTTAGTGTTGTCAATCTCATAATTTAGCAGAGGTGGAACTGAGGTATACCTTGTTGAGGGAGGTTAAGTAATACTTGGAAGCCTCTTTGCTATATCCCACTTGATTACTTTGTTTATGTACACTGAACAGCAGCACACTAAACATTCACAAGCTGTGTCATATTGGCATTACAATAGTCATTTTTATAAACAACAGCAAATGCAATAAAAACAAGTTACCCTTTTTTAAATCTGAAATGAAATGTTTGATTTAAAAAAAATAACAGTAGTTCATTTAAGGAATTAGTCTCTTCTGACAGACATTAAGAAATCTGATGTCAGTTTTTAAAACACTTGATTAGCCAGTACGGGTCCATATTCTTCATTTAAGTTCCTCGATAACGTGTTACCATTTCTCAGTCACATGTCCTTCAGGTGTGAGCAGGGAACGCAAAAAGTCTCACAGATCCATGTTTGGGAGGAGAGAAGAAGGGAAAAAATAAAGGAAAACCCCACTCTTGATGCTGTTCCAGGGAGACCTACCGTCCTTTCCCCACAGAAAGCAGTAATTATCGAGCAGTCCCGTTCGGTTTAGCAGCTCCAGTTAAGAGTCTGGTTGGTCAGGTACGCGACCAGTGCAACTATCATAGACTGGATTCTTTGGGAGGAAAGTCAACGTTTGTCACCATTGTGACCACAGTCACGATGTCCTCTGTTGTTATAATGTTAGTGAGTTTTTGCATCTGGATAATGCGCTCTTCAACACAGCCTGCGGACAGCCGGGCCTCCGCGTCGTGATCCCAACACTCCTCGATGGTCTCGCAGAGCATGGCCATGCCCTGCAAGCAGACAAGCCCAGCAGCCACGTTAGAAACCACGTTTCCAACACGCTCTAGAGAAGCAGGGTCTAATGCCCTATTTGTTTTGAACCTGTCCTGTTCATTTTGCACCCTTTAAACACCACATGCAAAGCGAGCAAATGGATTTTGCTACCTAGTGTCGGTCTGCCGTAGTCACCAGAATATTTTAAAAGATCTCAGGCCCAGAGAAGTTGAGTTTTCACTGATTAAATTCAGTAAGATTCAATAAATTCAGTAAAACCCAAGCAGCACAAAGGGGGTTTACGCTGTTCTCACTGCTGCTGACACAGCACCGTGCTCCTTGGCAGGAACCGGCAGGCTCACCGCTCACCTGCTCGCAGACACTTGTGCTCCCAGCGACCCGCTTGGGAAAAAACAGTGCTCAGAATCAGAACTAGTGCAAACCTCGAGTTGAAAACCAAACCAGAAAGGCAGTTTTCCTCCATAAGAGATACCAGAAATTGCTTACGCGACACTGCTTACCCTCCGTGATTACATTCACTGAGGTTTGCAGCTTCAAGACTATATTTTTAACATAAATTTCAACATACACATTTTAATTTCAGAAACTAAAGAGTCTCTTTTTTCACCAAAATATATTCAAATGCTTTCAAGTCACTTGAGACCCCATATTTTAAAATGAAGACTATATAGCTCAAAGCATATTCAATTTTAACTACAATTATTACAAAGCTCTTCCTAAAAAGAGCAAAACGAACACAACAAAAACCTGAAGTCCAAGACAAGACAACTTTGCAGACCTTGACTGCTTTGCTACTTACAGAATGTTTTTGCCAACACTCTCTCAAAACAGGTCTCTTCTTTTTATGAACTACAACCTCCTGCATGTCTTCAAGGGAGGGATGTTGGCCAATTTCTTCCTCGAATGGCAGCATGTACTCATCCACAGGGCCTGTGAACAAGAACAACAATAACAGAGTAAAATGCACATATTCCACCAGTGCACATAGATAGAAAGCCCAGTAGCTTAGATTTAGTCCATAATCAAGATACAAGAGAGTAATTCACTTTTTGTTGCCACTAAATGCTGGGACTAGCAAGCAACGTGCTGGGAGGTATTCTAACCACGACACCAAGTGTTTTCAGGGCCACACGGACATTCCCCAAGTCTGCAACAGTGACTGGGACAGCCCTTGGGAATGTGCTGCGTTTTATAGTGCAATCAGTATGTGGCTGCGTCACAGCTCAGGCAGCTCTGAGCAACGAGCGGTGCCTGTGAGGCCACCTAGTGAACTTAGTGGCTTTCAGTACTGCCGAAAATCCATTTTCTCCTATGTGTTTTTGAGCTTCATTTTCCAACTTGTTGATTAAGCCCAAGATCTCTCTTTACAGATTTTTTTTTTTTTAAAGTCATATTTTAAAATACAGTATCTGGTATCTTAATAGCTTAACAGTTGGATCCAACAATCTGCTTTTTTAGAAAAGCAGCTGTTATGGTTCCCTAGCTGACAAAACATCCGAGATTCCTCCCACCCTCCAGCATTTTCAATCTAGGAGCTATGGGCAACTCAGCTGAGATTCCTTTGAAGCCCTGACATCGCGGTGAGCTGAAGGTGCCCAAATGGCACCCCTCTTGCTCGGGATACCCAGGGATGGAGTTACGGAGTGCCTGAGGGCCAGGCGTTTCGCTGCTCTCAACCTCTGCACACGCAGTCCCCACTCTCCGTTTGGAGAACGTGCCTCGTGCTGCATCTCCACGGATGGAGCATCCCGCGTGGCGCTTACCGTCGGCGGCCGTGCAGCGCGACGCCAGTTCCCACAGCACCAGCCCCATGGCGTACATGTCGATCCGCAGGAACGCATCCCGCTGGAAGTTGATGGCACCTTCCAACACCTCTGGAGCCATGTACCTGCGTGTGCCCACCTTGGGAGGAAGGGAAGCAGAAGCATTTGTCTCCAAAACCAACGCAATCCAAATTCCTCTCATCTAACTGTTGCTAATGTTGTAACACTGCACAAGAGGACTATTTTTTTTCCAAGATTAAAAATAGCTGTGATTAGTCTTGCTTAGGAGTAAGTCTTGAAAGTGTTTGTTATTTTTTCAATAAAAGTTGAGAGGAATTAAAAGTATAACTACAGCTTGGGCCCTATACTTGTGATTTCCGATTTATGTTTATGAGGATTTGAATGTATTTTAAAATGACTCATTTCCATAACAATTCAATACACTTGTCCCCACCATTCCTTATTTTTTCCAGATTGCAGGAAAACTGTTTCTCCCTCTTTTTTTTTTTTTTTTTTAAATGTCGAAGGGATTATGTATAGTTTCACTTAAGGGGACTCCACATGACAGGAGTGGAAAGGCAAAGAAGGGAAAACAAGTCACCAAATTCCCAGTGATTCTGAGAAAGTTATAATAAATTTCTTACAGAAATTTGGACATTAAATGAGAACTTCATGATTGGCCATAATCAGTGGTGAAGTTATTTCAGCTCAACAAATAAGCATGCACTGTGTATAAACAAGGTCCACTCGGCTACTTAAGTCATCACTGTAAGAGCTATGTTACATTTAGAGGAACGTTACTGAGATTTTGTAATACTACTGTATGGATTTTATTTTTATCCTTCAACCATAAATTATGGAGGTTTGCCTAAAACCAAATATATTGAGTCTTCCAGAAAACAAAATGCACCAATAAGTTTGTGATTTTAAAGTATGTAGTACTTAACAAAAAAAAATAAAAACAAACAAACAAACAAAAAAAAAAAAAAAAAACACTTTTGTATGGCCAGTACTTAGCTTGAACTGCTTTCAGGAAACAGTTGCTAGGCCAGAAAGTTAGAAATTGGCTGCCATTATCATGATTCAATTTCTTAACAGTATCTCAGAACCATTAGTAGAATAGACAGCAAGACTGCTCGTTCTTGTCAAAATCCTCCACTAAGAACAGAATTGAGAAGGGAGGAGGCGACGCAAAATGGCTGCCACCTGCAGTTACCTGCACAACTGCCTGATTTTTAGCCTGTGAAGTGAAAGCCAAAGTTGCCATCTTTGAGGTCACCAAAAATTGAGAGGATGACATGGCATGCAGGCCATGAGGAAACTAACCTATCAGTCTTCACTGACATGCAGTTAATAGTTACCTCATACATGTAAATAAAACAGCCTTACCTGTCCGTGTGTATCCCCTGCAGACTTTCCAGCCTCAAACTTTAAAGCTAGACCAAAATCAGCAATACAAGCTGTAAGATTATTTTTCAGCAGCACATTCTTGCTTTTGATGTCCCTTTCAAGTTAAGGAAAAAAAATTAGAAATCTAGAACATGAAATATTCTATACAAAGTTCTAAGAAAAAAGCAAAACAGAGACCATGTATAATTGTAGTAATATGAAAGGTAAGAAAACTATAAATAAATAGTCTATTTAAATAACAAAATAATAATAATGAAAATAGAAGTATAGTTTTACACCTTTATTCTTATGTATCTGTTTATTTTTAGCATTATATACTTAGTTTTCAAATATATACTGGTTTATAAGCAAATATGATACAGAAATAGTACAAAAATGTAGTTAGTGCATACTTCCTTCATTACAGCTGTGTTTTTAAAATAGGGAACAAAATACTATTCCATAAGGAATTTGGATGATTTATAAGGAAATATACAATTGCCTACATAAGCAGAAGAGAGTGGAGCCCATGCAGACAGTCCCACAGGTCCTTTATGGACTCGAGTTTTTTTGCTCCCCAAATTCTGGATCCAGAGGGATCTGTTTCCCTTCCTCTCTGTGCCCACCTTTCACTTGGCTTACCACTATTTTTCAGCTCTTTGCCTCCATTAACATGTTCTTATACCTTCCTTATTTAAAAATAGCAATTATACTCAACAATAGATAAAACATCACTTACAGTTAACGCTTTTGTATGAAGGTATATGATGTTATTTGATGTTACTACATGAATAACGTTTTAAGCAACTCAAATACCAATTATTTCACACATTGCATAAGGGACATAAATAACTACCTGAAAATGGAATTTATGACACCAGCCATGATCACCCAGTTACCTTGCATAAACAACTAGCTAGCTTTTTCTTTAGGCTGAGCACATCTTTCTTATTAGGCTCTTTATTATTCTGCCACATTTTGTAAAAACTAACTACTCCCCAAATTCTCTATAGCATTTAGCCCAAAAATAAACCCTAACAATCCCCTGAAAACCCCTTTCGTGTTCATTACCTGTGCGAGATGGCAGGTTTGTGTCCATCTTTCAGCCCTGGAATATCCTCATGAAGATAAGCCAGACCCCTGGCCATAGTCTGAGCAATGTGACACAGCTCGTTCCAAGAAACCACGTTTGCCTTCAGAAAGTCTGTTAGGGAACCCTGTGTGGCAAAGGGAAAAGGAGTTACAAGACAAATTCCACTTGCATAAAGAACACCTCTAGATGGCCTCTGTTACTAAAGAACACGATATTCCTGTCTGCCTTCCTCTGCTTTCTGGTAGACCTTTTAGTGATATACATGCATACAACATAGTTTAACAAACCACTAGTTTAAGCAACAGCCACGAATGACCTTAGCATCATCCCCGGAGCATGAATAGATTTTTTTTTTTTTATTCTTTATACTTATTTCACTGTCTTTTTACACATTAAAAGATCTAAACAAATACTTCACTGCAAAACAGTGAATATGTTCTTAATATCTTTATGTTTTTTTGTGTTTATTACAACGCAATTGATACCTAATATTTCTTTCTTTAAAAACCACATATCAACTAACCAATACAAGTAAAACAAAAGCAAAATGTGAGAATCTCCAAGTTTCTTTAATTTAGGGGGACCTATATGGAGAAGATATAAAAAGACATTGTCTGAGGAGACTGATTACACCTAGTGAAATAACACAAGCTAAAAGTGAAACCTATTTTAAACTTTATTTCTTAACAGTCTAAAGTTCACCAGACTCTTAAGTTGGTTTGTGCACTGCATTTAAAAGCAAACCTGTCAAACCCAGGACTAGACAAACCTTTTCATGAAAGGCTGTAATCAACCAAAGATCTACGTCGATGCTGGTGCCTCGTTTCTCTGCACCGATGAACTGTAAAATATTGTCGTGCTTCATGCCGGGTAGACTGTAAATTTCATATTCGTTCTGCCATGACTGTTTGTCCTAAAAGAAGAAATGAAATTAATACCTTAATAATAAGAACTGAAAGGTATTTTCCATGAGAGAAAATTCCTCCTATGAAAATTGAACTTTTGTTAAGTCAGCATTTACTATCAAAAAGATCTATGTAAGAGTGATTATTTTTAAATTATGAATGTTTAGAGTAATTCACTTAGCGGATCAAAAATATGAACAAATCTGTCTTTCTGTGCATGTTATATTTCTGTTTAGTGAAAAACTTATTTCAAAGCAACACTAACTGTCAGAGATACAAACCACAGAAACAAAAAGCTCTTTTGCATACTGCAAATCATTACAGTGCTTTACACTGTAACTGCTTTAATTTTACAAATCTTTACAAAACTTTTGATTTACAAAATCAAAAAAAGGCCTCAAGAACTAGGAACAGGTTTTCCTTAATTTCCTTTATAAAGGCAACCCCTGGTGGTGCACCTAACACAGGTCACTAAAGCTGCTGCCTACCTGGATGGGGAATATCTTGACAGCCACATACTCGTTGAGCAGCTGCGCCTTCCACACACACCCAAACCTGCCCCTGGCCTTGATCTCCAGCAGCTGCAGAGGCTTCAGTCCCATAAGCGGTGACGGTGGTGGTGGCCCGGGATCCTGCAAACACAAGGCAGCAGTCAGGAACTGCATTATTTTATGGGAGACAAGTGACAGGCTTGGTAACAAGCAACCCCTGCAATAAATTCTGCCACAGCATCCAGAAACACGCTCCCTTTTGGATGGGAGCGAAGAGGTGACCATGGAACATGCTCAGCAGCAGTGCACAGGTCAACAGTGCAAGAACCGCGGCAGCACAAGGCAGCCTCACCCAGGGGGAAAGTTAGGGAATGAAATATGTGCGAAATTAAATGTGTGTGAAATACGCGTAAAATAAAATACAGAATTTTACTGGCAGGTCTCTTACATATCTTTTATTATACACCTCTGAATGTAACAAGTAGATTTTCAACTTTATTGCCAAAAGATCAGCTTCTTTCTGTGTTGTCTTTTTTTTCCCCACTCTACCCATCAAATTCCCTGGCATTTCTGTAAGGTCTTTCCCTACTACAGTCACAATCATCAGATGCTCTTCCTCACACTTCTCCATAAGACAATAATCAATTATTACTACTATAGTGTACTTTCCTCTCCAGCCAGAAATAGCTGTAAAGCTGTTTTCCAGGGAAAGACTGAAGAAATCCACCACAAAGTGGGTAAGAATAGTCAAGGACATGAGCGTTCCTGTTAGGAGCTAAAAATTGCACATTTAAGACACCTTTTCTGCCAAACTGTAGCTGTAAACATACTTCAGTGCTGTAAGGGAGACAAGGGCTCCTGCATCCACCAGCAGTTTTGGGGAGTTTAAGCACAGGGATACCTAACGTGCTCTTTTTTCCTGTTAAATAAATAGCTCCCTGAGAAAGAACAAGCTTCACAAGCTGATTTCTATCAAATTAAAAAAAGGAACCTAATTCCACTAAAATTAATACCTGTAAAAGAAAATGTATTTTAAATTCTTTGCCTAATCTTTTTTTTTTTTTTTTTTTAAGACGTCAAACTAGAGCCCCATCAAAATACTGTAAAATATTGCCCTCAAAAAAGATGAAATCCTTTTTGCAAATATAAGAGTGACAGATGCTTAAATAAACGAAGCTACACGAAAACTGCAGGACTTAAATCTGATAAACAAGATTTCGAAAATGAAGTTTAAGAACTCAGAATCCCTTCTGACACGAAGTTCAGTTCTCGCCCTCCCAATCCCTGCCTCTGGAGGGGATTCTCCCTCCAGACGTCCTGCTCCAGGGCTTTCTGTGGGCCTCACACACGGCCCTGACGTGTGGCGGCTGCCGCAGCCCACGCGGCCACTCCTCTGCACACACCGGCCACGTGGCCTTTCTTGCTTTCACATGAGGCCAAATGTGATACTTTCCATATATCAGAATTCTGCAATTCCTCAAAAATTCCATCACTTCAAACTATTTTCCCAGTATATCGCAACCTCCTGTGGTTCTTTCCACATCTCTTTACTAGTTGAAATACTTTCATGAAATCAAAACTTCCCATGCTGTTCTGAAGTAACCACCCCCCTTAAAAAAAAAAAAAAAAAAAAAAAAAAAAAAAAAAAAAAAAAACTCCAAAAACCAGTATTTTGAAATGAAGAAAATAATTGTCATCTGTTAACACAGCTATAAATAATATTATTTCCTTCTTTTTATTTCTGAAAGGTTTTATCCAAATAATCAGGCATTTATTCTAAGGCCCAAAATCCTATTTTAATGCACAGACATTCCTGAACCACATCTCCAACTTACTCTGCTTCTAACCAGAGTTACTAGTGCTGCCCCAGCACAGAGGTTTTCATCAGGCTTTAGAAAAAAAAAAATAAATCACCTGTGTGGTGTTAGCAATGATGCAGAGTAGGAATAAAGGAATGATACCCACGTAGGAGCCTGTCCAGCTGCCAAGCCCCCTTGAGGACACAAGGAGCCTGTTGCCCTGTCCTGGTTGTCCCTGTCATGCAGACGCACTAGACTCGGCTGCTTTTTCCATTTCTTTACGGTTGACTTTTGTACCTGGGAGTTTCATTTCAGCTGTCAGGTAGCATCTGCTAGTCACATTAGCAGATAGAAGCAACATTTAATGAGTGCTACCTTCCAGAAGCAGGTTGTCCTAAGTGACTTAAAGAATGGATTTCGAGATTCGACGGAAGATTAACATGTATTAAAAACTACAAACTATAAATCCTTTAAAAACACGTTAAGCTGAGTAGCATCTTAAAAAGCCTGTGCCTGTGTAGCCCGGCAGCCTGATGTTCTTGCCTAGGTATTTTCTTTCATACAGCAATTGAGCCAAATACCTCATTATGTGTTTCCAAAGAGGGGCAAAATGTCCAGTTACCTAGAGTGGCAGTATATAAACCACATCGCCCTTCTCTGACTCCAAAACACAGCAGAAGCCCTAAAATCTCACTGCCCAAATACATTCTCTTTGTTAAATGGTGCCTTATTTGGTTATATTGATTCTAGTTATATTTATTCTGCAGCTTGTTTTGTGGGTACATTTAACAAGCTTTCTCTTAAAGAGCCTGAGCCGAATCTCAGTTACTCTCTGCTATCTGGTTTCATTTTATTCAGATTATCTGTGAAGTTTAGATGCAAAAGCAGCAGAAGGAGTCACAGGTTTAAAATTCTGCCATCAATTCTAACACAGGCTCCATGATTTATATGACAATTCTAACCTTTTTATCTACTTGTGTCCCTCCTCTAACACGCATACACCAATAGGTTTTTCTTCTTACTCCAAGGAAATTCTGCAGCTTTTACATTATACCACAAACACTTTCCCCCAGCAACACATATGCTGTGGTCAGCTGCAAACAGGATATTTCTTGCCTAGCTGAATTTATTTCATTTGAAGTAAAATAGTCACTATGAATGGAGAGACTTTCTAATAATTCTTTGCAGATGCAAGATACTCAGGGGAAAAATAGCAATGATCTATTTTCTTCTCAGTTATATTTAGGGAACATTTCAGCGGCTAAGCAAGGACATGCACAGACAATAAGTATCAAGGATTCATTACAACTTGAACCTTGACTTTTCCTATATTCACTTCCCATTCTTTGTGAGTACTATTTCTCAATGAAGAGTTTTAAACTACTTGCAGTTTCACTTGAGCTATCAGTAATTTAATACAAATAAACTAAAAAAAACCACCTGCTCTGGACAGTAAGAAAGTCACGCAGGCTTAAAAGGGAGTTTTCCTTGTAGACATTTAACTTGACAGCCTGAGAAACTACAGTGAATTTTGTGAACGCTACGGCCAAATCTGTATTTTTAACCCAAGCATGCTTACAAATTTCCAAAAATATTGGAAAAAACTGTAACTGAGACCACAGCTACTTCTTACACGTCCACAGAAAGTTCATAACCATGAACAAACATCAATGCATCTTACCTCAATCATTATATGAAAGGCGTGCTTGCAGAGAGGGGAGAAAACACAAGCAAAAGAAATTACTATTTATATTGAGAACAAGACGAAAAACAGCTTATAAGCAATGAGACAAAGCAAACTGTGAATTAACAACAGAAATGCTTGTGGGGGTAACAATACCGTCTTGCAGTAATAACAACTGAAAAATAAAAAGCATCATTAATAGGTCAGCAAAGAAAAAAGGCAGGAAGAAGATCAGATAATACAGATCATTCATTGAATTCATCTTGTAATTGCAAGAGAGAAGTATCTGTTACAGGTGTCCAAGCAGGGACTGCGAAGCAGCAGCGAAGCATGTGCAAGAGGAGGGCAGGAGAGGGCACTGCTGCTCCACGCCGCAGGCACCCGCGCGGCCGTTCTGCCGAACCCGGGGAATGCGGCTGGGGCGCTGGAGAGGTAATAACACTGTATGGAGCACACGGAAAGGCACACTGCACTGCTTAAGCCCACTTCAAAACACTCACGGGAGTTTACAGGTTGCTGACGCAGCAGTAGAAGATGCCCAAGATACTGAGCCGGCCCTTTTCTTCCCTTACGTTCTCAGCACTACACATAAAAGAGCCAACACTGCTGCTCCCTGCGCTGGAGAAGGCCCAGAGCAAACTTGGCATCACTGCCTATCATCACAAATGATAGGAAAGACCAAGTGCTCCTTGCAGGCCGCACAAGCTGCACCAGTAGGGTCCTGGGCACCTGGAGCCTGGTAGCAGTTTGAAAAATGTCAGTAATTATTTGTATTCATAGCATGAAAATAGTATGGAGAGTCTTCTTATGCCTCTCTACTCCCACACTTTCCTAGCTCCTAGGTACTGTGTGTATCCCTCAGGAACAGGGAAATCCCATCCTTCTGGTCTTGCCTCTGTGGAAAACCGTAATCATGAGACTGAAGGAAGTCCTCATCCTCCCTGCTCCTTTATAGGGATCAAACCCTCAAACCACTAAGAATTTAGGAGCGCAGGGCAATCTTCAAAGAGTTTTAGGGATATCCTAGAGCTTCTGAGTTTGAAATGCTGTTCTCAACCCTTCACACTCCAGACCCCCATCCTGCACTTTTCCGTAGAAATGCAGGTACCAGCAGTTTAAGCATTATATGGTTATCACAGCAATGTGATGTATGCTTGCCTGGTTTAGTGTAGGAATTAATACAGCTCTTCTAAATACAAAAGAAATGGAAAAACCCCACAGAACAGTAACCATAGGCAGAGAGACTTCGTATCCATCCCAGGCGGGAGCAACTCCGCACATGAGACAGCGGCAATCCCTGCAGGCAACCAGCCAGGAGCTGCTCGGGCTCCTCCAGACGCCAGGGCTATCACAGCCATATTCTGAACTTCAAGTCACAAAACCCTCTGTGAATACTATGTTCGCACCAAAAGCAAATACATATTTTAATGTTTTGCAGCGATTCCTTGATTTGGTCCTAACTAGTATCCTAATTTTGCCATCAACATATTTGTCAACAGGCCCCTTGATCTCTCTATTCCTAAAACTGAAACGATCTCTTAAGACATCAGGAGTAAGTAACACTGTTATAGTATGTCTGTGTTTGTGTTCTCTTACCTGCCAAACACTTAAAAATACAGCTGCAATTAGGGTTTATTTAAATTGAGATAGCTTATTCAAAAGCAAATTAAAAAACAAGGCCTTTTTAATTTAAGAACAAAATCATCAAGATCTGAAAACAGACACCTGGGCATCTGTTTTTATAGCAAACATAATATCAAATAAGCATGCATCATTTTAAATACCTGGATTTCAATTATTTGCCATACAAATTATTTCTTCTGGTAAAAATCTGTAGTAACTACTTACGTAACGGACCAGGAATGTTTTGAGCAGCCATCTACCAATTGCACATTTAAGGACTCCTTGTCTACAAGGCCTTTTCTAGTGCATCCTTACAGTCCCCTATCGAGGCGTTTCTTCTTCTTTTAAGCACCCCTATCCCAGCTGGCCCCTTCAATACCACAACTGGGGAACACACCAGATCCTTCTCCGCTCTGATTCCACTTAATGGCTCAACCAGGTTACAGCAGAAGCCCTTTCCAGGCCTGAAGGGCTGAAATGCAGCACCGCAGAACAGTCTCACACACTTTTAGCAGTTCAGGTCTTGAGATCATTTAGTTCTCCTTTTTAAATTAACATTGCCCAACATCAACATTCCTGCATGTTTGAAGTATCCCCTTCTACAAACACTTCTCCTTTTCTTATTCTTCAAGTGTTGCAATGGTTCTACAAGAGCATCTCCCATAACAGCAAAGCAACATATGAAGAAAAAAAAAAATGAAACAAAATCCAAACACTTGATTTCTGCATTCCTCTCTGTAGCCAATTGTGATTTTCCTTGTGTGGCAGAAGGATAAAGACTGTCTCAAAACTGTAATTGTGTAAGGTAGATTATGAACTGATACGTAATGTAGAGAATACATATAATAAATGAAGGTCTCAAAGATTTCATAATAAACTTATATTTATCAAAGCAAGATATAGAAACGTGGGCAGTGGTAATTTGCAAGCAACCCTTCACAGCTCCACACACACCTCACCAAATCCTTCAGCACAGGGCAGTGGCTGAGACCAGATGTCAGAGTCACAGAGAGCAACAAAGAGCACTGCTTGTTTTGCTGCCTGCGCCTCCCCTAGCAGCCTCCCCTGCAGAACTGGAGTCTTCACTGTGCACTTGAACACATGCTGATTAAAGCCAGTGCTGCTGGAAACCCTTCTTCTCTGCTATGCACCCCATCTTATCTTCATACAGCATTTCTTAGAGCTAAAACCAAGTTATGAAACCCCATGACCTAAGGACAAGAAGGTCTTTGCAGCCCGGTGTCTTCAGACACCCAGAAGAAGGTGCTCATGATGTGGCTGTGATAAGAGCCACCTACCAGCTCCATGAGACAGGACAGCTCCTGATGCTCACCATGCTGGATTTGCCTCAGGGGTTCAAAAGCAGAGGGACAACCAGCTCACTGTCTCTTCCAAATACATGCTTCAGCTAAGATGAATTCCCGGTTCACTTAGGACATGATTTTTCAAGACCAGGGATGCACACCAGTGAGGAGCAGCTGTAGGTGGTAAATGTTTTCTTGAAACTTCATACCAGAAACTTTCAGAAACTTCATACTATTGTGCTCAATTCAGGGAATATTGGGTAGAGAGTTCAAGGAAGTGATATATAGGAGGTTAAAAAGCATAATATGCAGTCCTATTTTTCAACTGTGGAATCCTCTCTGAGAGAATTAAAGAGAAATGGTAATTCCTAGCAACCAAATTTGCCTTCCTAAATGCTCCAAGAAGGGCAGGATGAGCTGTGGATCATTATTTCTTCAATTTTAGGTAATACTTAGCTGGCCTGGATCGGGATTTCCTTGTGCTCTTAGATATTAAGAACACAAAACATCTTTGACCCAAGTCACTTCAAATGTTTCAAAAGAGACCATAAAAGTAGGTTATGAAAAAAAATGTTATGTAAATCTACAAAGTTTTTTTCAACATATGAGTCTTACTTTAAAACCAAAACACAACTCCATGACTGTAACACGAGCAGAGCTGCACCTGGACCTGTGTGAACTGATAGAAAAATAGACACGTTACTGTATCAATTATTACGCTATAAAAATAGGTTATGGTCCTATCTGCCAAACGAGAGAGGGCTAACACTGCACTTGTAACCAGCATTAACTGACATCCCTGATCCAGGCTCAAGAGACATGAAAAATAAATGAGCATAAACGAGACCTTGGAGCTCATTTGGCCATTCACAGGTATATTTCTTCCAGCAATATTAGCTGGATGCTGTGGGGAAATCTAAACTACCTCTAATTTTTAGAGGGAAAGCGTTTGTCCACAGACAGCAGCCTTATTCTCAGTGTCCTTAGTGCTGAGGGTTGCAAATTAATAGAGCAAGAGCAACTCTTCTATATAAAAATACATAGATGATATCTAACATACTAACCCATTTCCAGGTAAATTTGATCAGATGTATGATAATAAGTTTGTTGCATGGTAAAATCAAATATAAGTGAGCCAGTCCTTTCATAATGTTATATATATTTTGCAAACTTACATGTGCTAATAACTCATTTAAGAATTATTGAAGTGACAGATTTTGTGGAATTTGACAGTCTGCTTTAACTAAGCACCAGACAATACAACGAGGCATAAGATTCACGGTCTGAGCTGGAGTCAAGACGTTTGTGACAGAACTGCAGGGAGCAGCAGCAGGAGCGGTTGCTCCCATGGCTGGGGAACCCATGGCCCAACTGGGAAACTCAATTATCTTAAACACCTGCAGAAATGGTGCAAGCTGTCTCAAACGGAGTAACAAATGGATAAGGCTTTTGCACTTGTACTGTAGGCACCGTCAGGAGCTCTCCCTACTGTAACACTGGCTCCTCAGCTCTCTCCAACCAAAACATTGAACAGAAATCAACCAGGAAATGCAAACTTAAATTCATTATAAAAAATGTTCCTACTACATAAGCTGTTGCATAGTTCTCTATTTATCTAAAGGGAATATGAAGATAAGATAATCCACACAACCGTGAGCTGTGCAGGAGCTGCCCCCAAATACGTGCACACCCTGGGAAACATTTTTACTTTCCAAAAGAAAATGAAGCTGTTTACATTTTCTCAAAAGTTTGTCCTTAACACTTCATTAGTTTCAAGCATTCCTTCTTGCCTTCATTCATTCTTTGCAATCATGCACTTTCTTTCCTTATCCCATGCTCTATGACTTCTATTTTCCTTAGTATGTTCCTTCTCCCAATTCTTTCAAAGTTTACCACTGTCCTATATTTTATCTATCTTTCACTCGTTCCTCATCCATCCTTTAACTTCTAGTGAAGTAAAGATTAGTACGAGGACATACTGCACCCTGACACTTATTATTTTCTAGACTAAGGGAAGAGAGCAAGAGGCTCCTGATGTTATTGATTTCACGTGGAAATCAATATAGAAATCACTCTTGTAGTTGCTAATTCTAGTTACCAATCCCTTTTACCATCCTGCCTTGCAAGCCTAGGGGGAAAAAATTAATTTACCTAAAAACTGCAGATAACACTCTGATTATTATTAAATGTTATACCAATATTTAATGTATTCTTTATATAAATATTTAAATATTTGGTGTTTATAAAAGTCTTCCTGCTTCCTCTGCCTCCTATTCAAATCAGCTCTAATCAAATTTAAAGTTGAGAAATACAGTTCTGCATATATTAGAATATTTTTTACATGCTATTTTCATAATTTCATTTAGTTTTTCAAACAGAAGTAGCTTTTCTCGACTTTCCACAAACCTTAATGCTCGCTCACCACAAGATGAGAAAGTGTTATTACACCATAGCTACCCCATATGCAACATATATTTATCCCAACAGATATAATCAGAACATTAACAAAACAGATCATTATCCTATTTAATAAAAGGTTATGACGTATCCACTCTGGTATCACACACAAACCAGGCAACAGAAGACCTAGAATAAACTGGAAAAAAAGCACCAACATTCAAGCTCTCTATATATCACACACTTTTAGCAGTTACTTGCTTTCCTAGCACTTTAAGTTTAGAAGGGAAATTACATTCTGGAATTACTGACACATCTAGCAATTCCGTCTTTGATCCTGTAAAGATATCTTCTAGGTTAATGTAAAACCCCAAATCCAGAAAAGTTTTACGGATGCAAGAGTTCATGCTAATACATGGCACAAAGTTTGAGTACATGCAATATTTTTCCACAGGGCCAGGAAATACATACTTTTTCCTCTACATTATGTCCTGTTATTTGGCAAGTACTTAACTCCTGCTGTTCCCTCTCCTCACCCCAGCTTTTCTTATTTATTAATATGGAAGTGAAACCAATTTTGTTTCTCAATAACAGGCAGCAACACTCCCTGGAAAACCCTGGAGTCAAGCAGCAACACTAAAAATATCAGTGAAGTTCAGGGAAAACCCAGATAACCATTTTCAAATGCCATTTCCCCCCCCCCCCCCAACATCACTGTATTCAAGCCCAGAGGTCACTGTCCCAAGTTAGGGAGCAAAATATCCGCAAAAACCCCAAGCAAGAGGTTTTCCCGCTGTGAACACGCAGCCTATTGGGCCGTTGTTCTTCCTTTGGTTCTGAAGGGTTTGTGGTCTCCATTCTTTTTTAACAGCCTTCTCATCTCCGCCAGATGCTGGGACTCAACTGACCCCAAGGAAAGGCAGTTCTAGTGTCAGTGCAGCCGCTGCACTCAGAGGATCATCTGACAAGAGTTCCTAAACTGCGTCTGTGCGGCCAGAAAGTTTGGACCATGGCCCAGCATCATCAATTGAAGTTTCAGATGGTGAGATCGTGATCCTAAAATGTTTTCTGGGTAAAACACGTACACTGGTAAAACTGGGAATCTAAAGGCAAAGTACCAAATTCCTAACGCATGAACAAGCAAGAAAAAGATGACAGTCACGACAGTAAGGCCACCTGGCAGGCAAAGCCCAGTGCCTGTGTTTCAATGACTGCTTGGCTTCTACTCCCTTCAGATGGTGTCTGTGTCTCAGTCCCGTGTTTTAATAGCTGGGCTTCCACAAGTTACTATTTTCTGCTCCATGCTAATTGCCATTGTGATCTTGTGCGGTCGGGATTAGCCTCCCTGCTTCACTTTGCAGTTAAGCAAAGCATTACATAAGCTCAATCATAAGTACCTGAAACCAGCTGCAGGCAACTTTCACACAAGGGATCCTTTAACCACATGGGAGCAGAGACTTCCCACACCCCACCTGCAATATTAAGTCTTTGCCATCTCATGCTGTGGTGTTTATTTCCCCCCTCCGCCAAAGACATAGACATGTACATATATTAAGAAGCTTCTCAGGTGTTCATCAAATATCAATTAATTAAAGCAGATGGGGGGGTATTTAATAAAAAGCTGGTAGCCACAAAACCAGAAAAATAAGTATTAACACCTTTAAACAAAGTATGTAACAAACTTCAGACATGTCACAGATGCACACTTCCTTTTACACTCTCCTCTCCAGATAGTGTTTTACCTTTTACAAAAATAAAGAAATAATAATACAGCACTTACTTGGGTCGGAACGAGCACTGGCGGATACGCTAGTTTGTGATGTCTGTACATCCAGAAGGAAAAGAGGACAATCACGGCAATTCCCATTATAGGCACCAAAGAATAAAGCAAGGTATTGAACAGAGGTGGCTTAGGTGTAACAGGATTGGAGGTTGCTGGTGGGAAGAAGAAAAAAAAAAAAAAAAGAAAGATTAGCTTTTGCAATACACCTTTTAAGCATCAAGCATCACACTTGAAACATCTATGATCCTGCTTTTCTCAAAGCTATAGTAATCAGCACTACTGGCAAGAAATATTTAATTAAAATGCACTCGGAAAACCTGAAACATATTCTAAAGGCAACATTTTAAAGAGTACAAAAATAACTTAGACCTCCACATTTATGGATCAGCACATCTAGTTTTGTTCCTTCTTTAAGTTTGTCTACATGCCTACAGTGTATTTGTATTTAAAAAAAGTTTCTCAAGACTGCCTTCGCTTAATTAATGAAAAAAGAATCAAGATAGAGGTTTAATCTTCAAAATATATACAATGTGATTTCACTAACAAGCAGAATGGGTCAGAAATAATCTGCCAAAGTTAGTCTGCACTGTTGATTTGCTCAAAAAAAAAAAAAAACATTAGTTCAAGACTCTTTTGTAGGACTTGGGAAGGTATTCAGAGAAACACTGCTCCTGAGGTAGCTGGCATGGGGGGCCACAGAGCTTTGGGACAATAAGAAGTACAATGAAAATGACAACGATGTCAACTGTTGGGTTAGCAGTAACGGTGACAAACCCGCCAAGAATGTCACTTGGATCAGCAAAGTTTAAAAACATTTATTTGCTTAATGTGACTGATTTTCTTTGTAACCTGGGAGGAACCCCTTCCCCTCTTTTTAAAGGTTACTGTGTCAATTTGCAGAGAAATTACAGGGTTTCAATCAGTCTGTAATAGAATAGTATTACTTCTAGAGGAAAAGCATCCACAGGCTGGTACATGCACACATGAATGTACAGTTTTTACCACATGGATTTAAAGCCTTTTATAAGTTCATGCAACAAAGGTAAGATTTTACAACAAACCTTGTATGTTAAAATCGCAAATTATTTCAGATTATCCTTCTTTCTTACATTTAGAAAAGCATCTTTTTCTCAATTTTTACCTTTTTACCAATTGGAACTATTTTATTCTAGTATAGAGCCCTTTCACGTTGGAGAAGTGAACAGACAAGTCTCCAGGCTCTGTGTACGAAGGCACATAGCTCTTTACCATTTGGGAATCAGAAACTTCCTGGTAGGAAAAGCTGACCAGAACACTGAAAAGTCTAATGTGAACATACACAACATGAAATGGTTCTGAACTCTGCTAAGCCATTTCTTCATGAACGTGTTTGACTGACTTACGTTGGGTGACCTCCATTTCAGGAAAATAGAAGAAACGTTCGTTACACATGTTGCCTTCACAACAACAGAAAAACACTTCAGGGCTGTCCTTCTTCTCTATGCAATCATTCCTATAAAAGTAAGATTAAACTATTTTGCTCAAGAAAAAAAACATACATTCATATTTAAAATAAAAACGGAGCTTCAGCAATTTTCCAAGCAATCTTACTACTCAAATAAAAGTTAAAAGTGAAGAAGAAAGTAATTAAAATAAATTTTACTCATTTCATACTGCAATAAAATATCATTAATGTTAATCACTGTCCCAAGGTTGGAGAGAAGAAGGAGAATTAAGAAAAAAATTAAGAATATTTAACAATGTCTCCTGTATACATCATGCGTAATTTTACTTCACTATTCAGGAATCAGCTAATTCAGTAGTGTAAGCTACTCTAGCCAGGTAAGGAAAATAGAGTCATGCAGGGAACAACTTGACAGCAGAAAGAATCTGAAAATCTTGTAGGAATAGATGAGGATTTTGTTTACTGCTGAAGAGCTAAATAAGAAGTTTTTCAATCACCCTCAATAGTTAGATTATAGTATAGCATAACTTCCATAATGCTTTTTTCCTTTGACATTCTTGACTTGCTGTTTGTTATCATACTATAGCTTCATACTTGGTAAACTAGTCTTCAGTCTCAGAGATAACACTTTGTCTAACGTATTTTAAATAAAAGCATAATTTTTCATACTCTTCAATGCTAAAATGGGAAGAGAAGGTTAAAAATGCTAGAGTCTCGTTCCATTTCCAAACAAAACAATTTTCATCCTAAATTTACTATTTTGTGGTAATAAAATTATAAATATTCTCACTTCTTCACCAAAGTCATGGCCAAGAAGGGAGCAGGGGGAAGAAAAAAAAGAAAAATTGCAAGTCACGTCTCATTTACTAGGTACCAGCAGCAAGAATTAAGGTTTCTTGATCATCTTTTCCTCCAACGCAGCCGAATTTAAGTTGTGCTGTGCAAACGGACATGGATATACCTTGCTACTTCTGAGAAACATATACATCAGAAGTACTGTTCCATTTAGCTTTAAGCTATGCATAAAAACAGAACACAGATTTCTTGTGTAGGGAAGTGTAGGAAAATTTTGTCTTTTACAGAGATGACTGTTTTCATTCAGTATTTAGGAAACAAAAAAAGAAATTCTTATATTATTATTTTTAGGCTTATTTCAGAGCTGTATCTTAAAAAAAAGACCTCCTAGGTATTTAATTTTTAAATTTTCTTCCTTTGCAAACAATAACTAGTTTGTCTAACACAGGTTAGTCTGATACTTCAAAAAAATATTATGCTATTTCTTGAAAGAGTCATAACCTTTATTCAGCCAGTATCTACCAAAACTCAAGTCCTGCTGTTTCTGCTCATGGGTACTTGCTAGACCATCTGTTCCACAGAAATGACTGGGATTTTAAAATACTCAGCATCTCTTCGAGCTGCCACTGAGCTGAGCTTTTAATAAACAGGCATAACACTTCCATGGTCATGGAAAGAGCAGAGCCAGGGCGCCCAGCTCCCTAAAGACTTAGGAAAACTCAACTCTGATTTCACATTTTTGTTCCAATATTGTATTTGTGCTGTTTGACAATAACAAGTCCCAAAAAAAATATTATTAACAGCCTAAACATTAAAGTAATTTATAGGAAGGTAGCTCATGCCATTCTGTAAAGAAGAGTTAACTACTTAGGATTTAGGTCCCTCACTCAAGATAACTGAGGAAAAAAGTGTCTGGGTTTGTAGGGGAGTAAGAAATAAACTATCTACTTTTCTCTCAGCCACTGCTGCAAAGGGGACATTGCATCAAAAAAAGAATAGCAAGCAAAAGAGTTTTAGATTACCAATAATTTTAAAATTTACAGGAAAATTTGCTTACCTGTCATAACAGTTGATATCATCCAGCCAGCAACCTTGTTTCACAATTTCAATGGATCCGGAAATATTCTTCCATGTAGCAAAGCAGTGTCGCCTTTTATCTTTATCACCATAGCAAGGTTCAATGCCACTGCGGTTTGTTTTATCCTTTTCCCAATTAGCGTTGTAGTAGATGCACTCTTGTGTTTCTGATCTGCCAAGTATGGCACCTTGTAGGGATTAAAAATAATTCTCAATTAAACAGCTTTCTGAAACACATCTGAACAGTCAGAACGACACAATATTGCATATTGTGCCCTGTCTGTCCTTCCCCTGTCACCCGCCCCACACACACCGTGGCATCAACGGCCACAATCAGAAGCTTCAATGAGGCTTTACCCAGCAGAGTTTGAAAGATGCTTCTAGGGGACGCGGTGCAAGAAACCTTCTCGTGCATCCACAAGCACCGAGGCAGCTAGGGCAGAAGGGAGGAATAACTGGCTTTTTGCTCCTGTTTATATCTTGTCAAAGGCTGCCAAGAGGATGTCATTAATCTTCCTCTGAGCGCCCGTATTTAATACATATTTAAAATTATGGAGGGAAAAGAAAAAAAAAAAAAAAAGAGGTGGGGGTGTGTGGAAAAGAGTGACTATAACTCCCTAAAGAGTCAGAAGACTCATTTCAAAATTAAGGAAGGAGTAGAAGGATGACAAACTGTTTACTTTGCTTTCACACCTATCTGATCTATCCAAGGGAGGCGGTTACATAACGTGTCACATTGCAGCGCAGATTTAAGAGTTTCAAGAGCAGCATCTGCAGGTCAGTATCATACATATTTATTTGTATCACTCAAGACATCAGCACCTTGATATACCAGCTCTGTCTCTGCAAGCATGTCCCTGTATCTCTCTTTTCACAGTCCAACACAAGGACACTGCACACACAGTGGTTGTAACCCCGGCTCTGTTTGCTCTGCAGGCAGCAGTGCTGCAGAGCAGTAGCAAGAGGTGGGACAAGGGGACTGCCTCACTGGAAGGGCACCCACCACACAGCACCACCTCAAAGGAACCACCACTGTGAAACCTGCTACGGAGGGACCAAAAAATTGCATCTCAGAGCACTAAGAATTATTTCAAAATGCAAATTTTGAACAAGCACTGAACCTCAGAGGCGAGTGCAACGTTGGGCATTTCCACACTATGCCCTTTGGAAACTTTCGGCATTGATGTGTTCCCAAAATAGGCAGAGGATGTTGCTTACGCTTCTTGGGAAGGAGCCTAGATGTTCCACAGAAGAAAGGCACGAGCCAGCTGGTAACACTGTGAGATGCAGCATGTTAACTATTATTGCTTTGTGTTGAGAAGGCCTGACCTTTAGATCTCCCAGCAATGGCAAGAAACAGATGAGGCAACAGATTGAACAATTTCGTTCTGTCAGTGCAATAAAGCAGAAGTCCTGGATTTCTCTCACACGTGCCATTCCTCCGCTGCCACTGCCAAGCCGAGCCACAGACGAGCTGAATTTGATGCAATTCTGAAGTTACATTAAAATCAACTTTGCACAAATATTTTTCTCATAAATGCCTTCTCTATAATCAGCCTCTCTTATACATTAAGGCTCTGAATCAGTTCAACATATGCAATTGGCCAGCAACAAAATTGTGGTGCAGTGACCTCAGATCCAAATGGAGCACCCCACTGCAGTATCTCCCTAGGGGCTGGGTGGACATTTGTGTTGGTTGCCAGACAAAACTCATGCACAGACCTCCTAGAATGATCTTGGTCTTATCTTTCAAACTGGTCAAACAGAAACAAGGTGAAAGCAAGGAAAAAAAATGAGCAAACCACACATAAGGGCAGCCCTGAGCCCAGAGAAAACATCTGCTTGTGACCACCTTCTCCACAAGAATGAGGATAAGCCTTAGAGAAATGTGCTAGTTGGCATTTATGACAAAAAAAAAAAAAATCTATTTGGGTCCCAATTTAGGAATATGTCTGTAATGAAAATCCTAAAAATATTCTGAGTGCTGACAAATGTCTTCTCATGAAAATTGTTGGGTCCTCAGGAAATCTGCTACTGAACCTCAGAGAACCAACTACTATTGGTAAAGGAAGCTGTGACCAAGGCACCAAGATGATCCCATGCCTAAGAGCCTAAGGTCTGAATGTTTGGAAAAGAAAAATACACTATAGTACGCAAAAATATCCTAGGATTTGACAGAATTCAGTTTCAGCATCTCACATGCTCTGTGCACAGTGTTGCAATGAGTTTGCTAATGCCTCCCTAGACATTTGTGCTCATCCCAAACAGTTGCAGCAAGACAAGAAAACCAACAGTCGCTACTGAACTTCTGAACTGCTGTTAATACATATTACCCCATAATTGTCAACAGTACAGAAAACAAATTTATTAGATTTTTACATGAGCACTCTGGGTAGCCACACTTCAGGAGGTATTTGAAAGACTGTCTACCATTTTTTTTCCAAGCAAAAGGTCTATAAAAGTGCCTGAAAAAAAATACAGTTGATTTTTAAGGTAAACAATAACTACACATATCTAATAAGAAGGACTATACCATCTTAGTCCCAACTAAGAAAGGGATTAACAAACAGCATAGGAAGAACAAGTTCTCTGCCACAGATACTACTATATTATGACCAGAAGGGGAAAAGAAATACAGACTTCTTGAAGTTCTATCATCTGGGTTATATTTTATAATCCCAAAAGTGAGCAACACAACCTTATTGGTCTGTACTGCAGGAAGAGTTTCATCACATGAGGATTTTATTAATAATTCAGAGGTGCGATTATGGCCTGTATTATTTCATGTGTGTCCTGCTCCCACGTCCTTTAGGACATGCTTGGTTGATGATGCCATGTCCAGAGCACAAGCAAATCCAGTCAGAGATGTGTTTCTTCCTTGGCTTATGAAACCTATCAAAATCTGTAAGCTAAAATCATCAAAATTGCCAAAAATCTACAGAGATGGTTTGAAGGTGCTGAGACCCAAGTCTTCAGAAACTAGCCAGTATCCATAGATTGCTCTCGTCGGCCCTCCTAACGCGTAACCAACACCACCTCAATTAGAGGGGACCTGAGAATAAAACAATTCCAAACACATTTCTGTATGTCTTCCAGCACTAATCAGACTACTTTTCTAGCTAATATTTTTGAGATGCAGTGATTTAGATCATAGAATCATAGAATGTGTAAGGTTGGAAGGGACCTCTAGAGGTCATCTAGTCAAACCCCCCTGCACACACAGGTCCACCTAGACCACATGGCACAGGGCTGCATCCAAGCGGGTCTTGAAGATCTCTAGAGAAGGAGACTCCACAACCTCTCCGGGCAGCCTGTGCCAGTGCTCTGGCATCCTCACTGTCAGGAAATTTTTCCTTAAGTTCCTGTGGAACTTTTGATGCTGCAGTTTGTGGCCATTTCCTCTAGTTCTGTCAGCGGCCACCACTGAAAAGAGGCGGGCCCCATCCTCCTCACTGCCTCCCTTGAGGTACTTATAGACACAAATTAGGTCCCCTCTCAGCCTCCTCTTCTCCAGGCTGAACAGGCCCAGCTCCCTCAGCCTCTCCTCACAGGGCAGATGTTC
>JAWLRI010000978.1:682883-697234 GCA_034781795.1 Crypturellus tataupa
AGATGTGGCCTCACCAGGGCTGAGTAGAGGGGTAGGATCACCTCCCTCGACCTGCTGGAGATACTCCTCTTAATGCACCCCAGGACCCCATTGGACTTCTTGGCCTCGAGGGCACACTGCTGTCTCATGGTCAACCTGTTGTCCACTATGACGCCCAGGTCCCTCTTGGCAGAGCTGCTCTACAGTAGGTCAGTTATTTAGGGGAAAGAATAGGCACCAAAAATTAGTCATCAAAAATTTAAACTCTACATGATTCTTGGACTGAAACATACCAATAACTGGGCCAAATCGCACTGCCAGTGTTAGAAACAGAGTCTCTAAATAGGGTACCTGTCTCCTGGTGCTCCTGCCCCAAACGCTCAAAGAAAAAGTAGTGCTCCTGGACCAAAGCCTAAACAAACCATCAAAGCTAGAGCAGGAAGATATGAACCAAGGGTGGCTCTTGTGCTTTTTGGTCACAACTGATAGAATTGCCATGTTGATGCTTGAGAGTTTCATAAGATGCACCTTGAAACAAACACTTATCTTGACAGCTTAGAAACACAAGCAAATTTCCTCCTTCTCCACAGCCTGCGTGGAGCTCAAACATACCTCCATTTTCTGCAGAGCAAGAGGGAACCAGCCTGCGGAAAAGCAGGGATGGCTCCCGGATGGCATCCTGCCTCTGCCCCACAGTTTTAATCCGCTTCCCACCTGCGGAGAGCAATAACTCGGTAACACCCATCTGTGACTCACTGAAATGCTTCTGAACAAATTGATACTGTGTCCAGGTTGGCGTTTCTAAGAGCTCTTCTCTGTGAGCTATGATACATTGGAAGAACATCTCAATGATGAACTATGAAACATGTCAAGAGTCCCAAGAAGTCGTTAAAAATTCCTGCAACTTCAAAGATAGATGGGAACCTCTACCATGTTAATTACTTACAAGAACGCTACCTGCTTTTCAACTTTCCTTACCTGCTTAAGCCACAAAATAGATGATTATTAGTAAAAATGAAATTTTCTCCAAATTTTTCCATACATGCAGAACTCTGCTGAATATGCTCCGTATCAACATTGTGCTAGGTTATGTAATGAAACATAAAAAGTTTTTCCTTGCACCTTCCCTTTCAAAACACACAAACAGAAAAGCAGAAGTTGGCCTATTCATAGAGTTATATGTTATGTTATACATATACAGACCAAGCTTCATTACTATATGTGAACTTCTTTTCTGCAGTTAGAACTCCACTTCCTAAACATAAAACAGTTCAGCCTAACATGAAAGACAGTTCATCCCTCCCCTTTCCCTCTCACAAGAGGGCCAGCCCTTTTGCCTGAAACCAGCCCAGTGAACTTGCAAGCTGCTCAGTTGTTTGTTTGGCCTTGCCCAGGTCACAGCAGCTCCTGGCTAAGGAGCAGCCACACAGTGACCAGCAGATGCTGGTAATTCACAGCTGTCCTCGCCCAGGTGAACCAACCTAAACAGGTAGGTGCCAGAGAGGCGCTGATGGAAGCAGGGATTGCCTTGGACACACAACAGGGCAAATGGAGTGATGTGTGTAGAGAAAGGCGGGGTTCGGAACTGGAAGCTTTAAGCCTTTAATTGCTCCCCCACTCAGCTGAGCTGGGAGCTCTGAATTCAGCTCTGCAACATATTTATGGAGCATCATCATGCTCCACTTCGGTCTTGGCTTTGCACAGCCTGAGCAGGCTCCTCCTGGGTGCTTCTGCCCCAGGCTTGCCAAAACAGCAAGCTCGACACGCTCTCTTCCAGGTTCACCCTTCTTGACCAGGTTGGCCAGAAGTACATGCAATTTTTGAGGTGAAACTTGGTTGATACTTCTAGGGTATCAACATTGTTTTCAATCTCTAGGAAATGCTTCTTCAAAGGCACTGCAGGATTGTGCATCACAGCCAAATCGCATTAGGAGCTCGTGCTTTCCACATTATAATGCAAGACCATTTCTGAAATGCATTTCTAAGTTATAGCACAGGCAGAAAAAGCAGACTGTACTGAAGAGCCTCACAAAAAGCTGAACTGGCACAAATAGCTGAGAGTAATCCCTTCCTTCAGCCACTGAAGTTAAACAACTGTCAAACTACAGCATTAGGCATCTGAGTAAATACCTAGCATCATAAAAATGTTAATGTGCTTTTGACTGCCAAACCTTCTTTCTAAAGCAAAAGAAAAGTTGCATAACTTTGAATTTTGCTTTATCAGTTTAATTCCATTTCTATTTTCGACTGGTTTATACAAAGTTCCAAACCTTCACTGTATGGGCAAAGACTATAAAGTTTCTGTTTTTTACTTTATGTTCCAAAATCGGCACTGAGTATATTAAAAATAAAAGAATAAAAAAATCCAGCAAAACTAGCCCTGTACCTGCAGCTACCTGAGCTGTCACTTGCAATGGCTTTTCCTGCAGACTGCATTACTTTGCTTGTATCCAAAGTCGAATCTGATGATTATATGAGAGTTCCCATTCACAGAGCTGGAGTCAGCCCATATTTTTATGGACAAGAACGCCATTGATAAGCCGCATCCCTACTTTTCTTGCTTTCAAGCTCCTCAAAAATGTTCATGGATCTCTGGGTTTGAGTACAAACTCCCTGTGTAGCTGCCCTTGGGTATGAGCTCTAAATGCAATACTGTGTGCAGCTACAGGAATGCAAAACCTGCACTACAACTAGGCTGGCTGCGAACCGCAGTACTCACCCACAGCAGGAAAGGTCTGAGTCTTGAAAGAATGATGGAAGAAAAGAGCACAGACAAGCTGGAAGTATCTAATCCTGGAATTATTTTCTAGAGTAAAGGGAAATCTAGGGCCCAACTATTTTACAGAGTTTTGATTAACTTAAAGTTTTACCATCAGATGTAATTCCCACAGACTAAGTACCCTTATTATTTTTAATCCCTCTCTTCCCCTTCCCATGCTCTTAAGACATTACATCAAACAGAGGCTGGCTTTAGGAGATAAGAATTAACTGGATTTTCGCTATTCTTATGAATTTAAAAAAAAAAATGTAGAATAAGTTTGGATCTAGGTGATTGGTACATTATCAAGAACTTCAGGACATTCAAGATTCACACCAAATTGAAAAAAGCAATGGCACAACGTAACAATTTCCTAACATATGAACCAAGGAAAGCACAGGCATCTTGAAATATTACAGTTCAGTAAAATACATATACAATCTATCCATATCAAATAATTTAGGGAAAAAAATCCAACTACAGAAAAAAATTGAAACAACTGCACATGAAACCCCCAAATTATTCATTTGCTGTCAGTCTAAAATGCCTCACTGAAACCCCTTTTAGAAATTCAAGATTATTCCTGGAATTACCTCCAAGTATGAAGATAATGAAAGAATGTTTTATACATCTAAACATTTAATAACTCAGACTTCAAAGTCAGTTTCCATGAAGAATGAACCATGCCACATACTTAGTAAAACTGAAGTCAACAGAACCTAAGTCCACACTTTCCTCCAAAGTTTGTTATGAAAACTATTCACAACAGTACTAAATTCTTACCTTTACTGACTGGGTCTAGCAAAAGAATATGAACAAATTGACTTCTGCTACAATCTGACCTGATCATCTAGACTATGGCAAACTAACCCTAAACCAAAGACACTTACAGCATGCAAATCAATGAAAATTTGCCTAAGAGAAAGTAAGTGTTCGAATAAGCCAGGTGTGCTTCATTTAACCTTGCAAGAATGCCTTCAGAATCCATTCATCAGAGCTTTGTATAAAATTCTTAGTGTTGTCATTTCAATATATTAACTCAAAGTATTAAGACTATCCACCGAAATTTTCTTAAGCAATTACTCTCAGGAAGTGAAGACCTATAGGCTGAATGAAAGGTTTAAGGGAGCCCCAAATGGTTCTTAACTACAAGAGCACATATATGTGCTTCTGATGTGCCATAAATGGCCAACCACTCTGGTCCAGCTAGGAGATCACCAAGCCCTGGATAATGCTCCGGAATCAGGAGTGCTCCCATTTGCTGTTTGAGGCTTGAATTCAAATCTTTGATTTTGGTTATTCCCAAGTTGCAACAGAACTACACTGGTCCATCTCGGCAAGTAGGAATTTCTACTTTCCAGCACTTCCCAGCTGGGTTCTATTTCCTACCTTCCTTGAGTGCCTCCCAACTTGACCTCCAATGGGGCTCCCTGCACTTATCTTATTGCTTCTATCCTTCCTTCCTTCTTGTAACTTGTACTCCAGAATACCCGCCTAGACAAGGATGTCCTTTTGCTCCTAGAGAAGCTAAAAGCTCTCAGAAAAGAGCTAGCTGACCAAAGGCAGTGGCAGATTCAAGCCAAGCAGCCTCCTCCCTACTGTGCAGCCACCCTCTTTAATGGCACATAAGGGACCATGAAAATGGGACAAATTGAGCCCTCACAACATGTTTGCAAGTCCAAAGCTACCATCCCAGTCCACATCCATGTTACAGATTTCAACAGCATTAATCACACTTGAATACCAAAATACTGATTTTTTACAGAAATAAAACAAAAAGCCCCATGCATCCCTGCAGATGCTATAACAAAACCAAAACAGTTTCAGTGTTCTGTAACAAACAGAAGCAAAAGGCAAAGCACCAAGTCTCCAAAGCAGAGTCACAAGAGCAGCACAAGAATCAAGCATTATTTATTATCCAGATACATTTTCTCAGGTTGTGTCTTGTGTACAGATGTAAACTATCTAACAATCTGTCCGTCCTGAGGACTTGAAGAATATATCGTAATGGGTCTTGCTCCCCACCTTGGATTTAAGATACCACTGGGGTCTAGAAACTGCAAATCAAATACTCTACAGAAACAATTACGCCAACAAACTTAAGCAATGCACATAGTAGCAACAGCAGAAGGTATAATAAAAATAAGAACCTATCTGCTTTGATATTTAATAGAACTATCCAAGATGTGTTTTACTGAAGGACAAATGTGTAATTTATTAGTATCAAAAGGATTCCTTTCATTTAAAACTTCCCAAGAAAATACATCAAGTTTTCAAACTAGCCCTACACAATCCTCACTCAATAAATAAGCAAAGAAACAAAAAAAAAAAAAGGTTTTCTGCACCTCAGAAAAACATTTCCAATTGTACTTTTTGCACAGTTTTCATGCAGTTTTGACTGTATTTTCACTCAAATTATAGATTCAAGGCTCTCAAGAGAGAAAACACCTGTTTATTACTAGTTGCCAAATGTGTAATTTTTACAGTACTCAGAGAGGATATTTGGTATCTTCCTATGTAAACAGACATACATAAAAACAGTGACGATTGTTTGCGAGGTTCAGAAGATAGAGGTGATAAATGCAACAGGACCAGTCTTAATCAAGATCAAAGCTGCCAGAGAAGGCAGACAGACAGTCTAGACTGCTCTGCTTCTCAAAGCCTAAGCACATAAAAGCAACATCTGCAAAGGTCATTAATCACATTTAGTCCACAATCTTATCACCTCCCAAGCAAGGAGAAACAACTTTTACTTAAAAAAATCATATGTTTATCTATGACGAGCATTTTAATTATCTTTAAATTAGGTATTTATCATTGATTAGGATATTATCCTGATTTTGAAATATGCTAGGTTAATTTTATGTACACTTACATAGTTCCTTGAGTGAAGGATCTGTGGGAGTACAGGACAGAAGGAAGAATTGGTAAGGAATCTCATTGAGCAATAATATTTATTTTTGCACTCTTAGCATAGGATGGAAATAATTTAAACCCTTTTATTAAAAATGTATTACACAAATTACACATTTTCTGATGAAATTTCCCCACACTCCCTACCTTATGTGCAATATCCCTTCCTTGTGTAATATTTGTCATCAGAAAGAAGCCCTAAGAAATCATCAGAACTACCTGAAAAACTTCCTTTAGCAGTGTGCAACTTAATTATGAAAATGCAAACTGTTTGGAGCATAAAATAAGTTCTGTCCTTCAACAGGAGGCTGGGAAAAATCTACCCACCAAAAATCCACTAGTTTATAAATCTGCAGTAACAGCTGGGAAAATTTAACAACAAAATCATCATCACAAAACAAGCAACCGCAACCAGTAAATGCTGCATCAATCTCAACTTTTAACACTACATCACATCCCACAAACTCCAGGGAAGTACAGCAAGCATTTCAAAATCCATGATTCTTATACAAAATTTAAATGTTATATTTTACAGTTTAAAATATGACTTGTATGCAATTACAACTTGCTTACATTTATTGGAAATACTGATTTTCCAACCATTTATACTTTTCTAATGTCAGAAAATCCTTTCACATCTCATTTCTTAAACTGACTGAGAGACTAAGAATTCTCAACACCAGAAAATTTGTAGACATCATCATCATTCCTGTAAGTTTTTTCTGAATCCTTCCCAAATTGCCAACTTTGTTTTCAAAGTTGGAGCTTCAAAAGGGACATTTTTCAGCAATAACCTCACCGATGCCAAAATACAGTCTTACACTAAAACGGTTGGCATTGCATTCCTGTGCATCTGGCACGCACAGGAAAAGGAGCATCCTGAGGTTCTGCAGTATTTTGGGAGTTCATTTGCTCCTCTTCTATCTCAAACATTACCCATCTCTAGCCCTACTGACAATGGATTTTTAACCTTTTAGAACACGCAGTTTAACAAAAGTGCCTTTTGAGACAACTACACCTATGGGGAAAAAAAAAGGGGGGGGAGGGGGGGCTCTGAGAAATGCCCTGGTATCCTGTAATTTAAGTTCTTTACTTTCTCTGGAAGAGGGGATGAGGAGTTGGTAGGAATTTCCTGCAGAGCTGCCAGGGCAGAGGGCCAGTGACAAAAAACATCAAAGAAAAGCAATTTGAGTAACACACGCTATGAGTGAGTGCAAAACACGGGGTTCTTTTGATGTTTAAGTTGGACACTCTCAGTGCTGAGCCAGGGCAAGCACTTCTGCTCTGCTGTTCACATGATCTATCTAATGGATTCCACCAAGGATTCCAGGTTAAAGAATAAGCATTCAAGTTAGGCAGGAAATTTTAAGTACAAAAAAGAAAGGGTAGAAATTTTCTCCGAGTTTGGCTGCTTATCTTTAAAAACTTGGGACTGGTATGGGTTGAAAGAGTTTTTATTTTGGCAAATTTTCGTTAGATAAACTTCATGGAATGATTAAAACTAAATGGAATATTTTTATTTTGTACCTAGCAAAGAAAATAATTTCTGTGAAGCTTCATTTCTATTATATGGAATATATTCTACAATATTCTATTATACAAACTTAAATTGCTAATCTCCACTCCTTTTTCTCATATGAGGATGAATATATAAATATTTGGTAGAGGTTCCACCAAAAAGCCTCCTGAAAAGCCTGTATTACCTTCAGACTCTTGCTCCCTTGGCCATATACCTCTTCTCACAGACCTAGGCTACTGCTTTGCTACAAGTCTAGCTGCTTCCTTTGGAAAGGATGCTTTGTCTTTTGGAAAAGAGGGAGATTCTTCACTAAAACAGTCCACAGACACATGAGGTGAGCACCATCCTTCCCAGTGAAGGAGCTGAGCAGGAGAGAACTCTGCTGTTTCTCATATTCTTTCAGATGCACATTTTGTATGACAAGGGCAGCCTCCCCCAAGGGCAGGGATTGCTCTACTGTTTTTTGCATGGAGCAGGAAATTAAATGGGCAGCCTAAAAAGCCACACTGAGGCAGTGTAAGTTTTGAAAAAAAGAAATCCAGAAGTCTATATAAGGGAATATATAAAGGATGTGCTTGACAGAAGACAACACGATCACAAAGTACATCTTTGCAACTAGAAATTACTCTTCTAAATATAGATATTAAGAAAAAGACATCTATGGACCCAAAATTCTCATGACACTGTAGGATATGATTTTGACCCTGTATTTCTTATTCAAGCAAAAGCAAAAGGCAGACCAAACAGTGAAAACCAGATCATCAATGCTGCTGCATCATTAAAAGAAATCTTTCACAATTTGACAGATAACAGTCTTAAATTTGGTGATTAAAACACCAAGTGTCACACTGATGAAAGCCTTGAACAGGACTCCTTAACCATGCTTGAAACATACTCCCCCTCAAAACGAGATGACACTGATCTCTCCAATACATACATATCTATGAAGGAAAAAAAAAGACCCTAATAGTTTACCTCTGAAAAAAAACTGGCAGGTCATCTGCTACAGTATCTCCAAGACCATTTGGAAGAAATTACTGGAATATCAGACATTTTCACTTGGAACTTTTTTTTCTCTATTTGCTCAACTCAAAAGATTACTAAAAAGGAGTTCACGTTATAATTTCACTCATTAATGTTCCTTTCCTGTAGGCAAAAATTCAGCAGTAACTCCCAATCTATATTTTAAATCATGGTAGAAACTACATGGTTGCTTAGAATAACACCAGTTTCTCACAGAATTCCTTAAAAATAACATTCCTCCCATTGCAGATGGAGGCAGAGAAACATCTCTATATAAATCGTACATAATGATATAGCGAGGTCAAAACCAAGTAATTACCCTGAGTTTTTGGTTTCATAGTGTTTTGCAAAACAAAAAAAAACCATATAAAGGAAGTGGGTGAAGATACCTGCACATGGATCAGGAAGCGCAAATCACTGGCTCTGTTGTTATACATGAACAGGTTCTCATCTACTTAAAACCAGTAACATTCATGATAAAGCAGCAGCAGATGGCTCAGCACACTGAAGCCACCTAGCAAGAATTCACTATCAGCCTATACCCATTTGCAGTGTATTCTGTTGCCACTCTTACAAAGTCACAGAGAATTAAAAACACTTGGGTCAGAAGCATGTCATATTGAATACATTGACACAGTATGCTCCAAACCTGGAGAGCATGAGGACAACTTGGACATTAACCCTATCTCAGACCAATAATGCACACTCACAAGAACAAATTAACTACCCAGCATTTCCTTTGAATCTGGCATCATGAATTTAAATGGCACTTGCCACACTTCTACCTTCAGAAGCCCTTCATGCCCTGAGCTTGCCTGCTCTCAGAACTGTGCAAGAGAAACAACTACTGCGTCACAACTACAGTGGGAGCTTTAACTCTTCAAAGCATACGGTAAGCGGAAGGAAAGTGAACTTTGCACCTGATTATAAATGCTGATGCAGCTTCCTCCCTAGCCACACAACTGCTTGGTGCAGGCCAAGAAGGCTGTGGAAACCTCCCCAGCTCTTCTCTCAGCAGAAGTCAGTAGTTAAATACACACGTAAGTGAAATGGAAGTGTATCCTTAATGCAAGCAATATTCTTTACTGTTGACATCTCAAAGATGTACATGTACAGAAACTCCAAAGTGTGAAAACTGATGCTTGAATTTCCCTTGCTCAGGAAGGCATGAGAAAATAAGCATATAACTTTTTTTATTAACTATGTGAAGATTTTGATGTTATGGTGCAAACTTGGTATAAGCCATGAATAAAAACAGACCTACCTCATTTCCACTAGAAACATTATTTAGAGGACAATGTTTCAAAACTATCAGATAGCAACTTGAGGTTTAACCACAAGCTTTTAGTAGGAGTCTTCAGTGATCAGGATTTGAGGTGGAGGTTTCATCCAGACCAGGTTCAAGTGCATCCATGTGCTATATTCCATGAATTCATTCATTTCAGGAAAACACTTTTAATTTATACTATGTTATGAAACAGAGTTCTACAGTTAAACCATGCACGTCTAAGTGTGCTTCATTGATCACTTTACCAGATGTGAGGTGAAGCCAGGAGACTCAGCAGGACCAAAGGAGAAGCTATTAAGGTCCCCAAGGCATCCAGGGATATTTCATGTAGTTACCAGCTACAGTAATAACTTGTCATGTGCCAAGTACCTGCATAAAGGCAATTAATTTCAAGTTCTTGATATGATTTAGAAGAGAATGAGGCTTTAAAGCTAAATTCTTTTGTCTAATGCTTGAAATTCTGAGGACACTTGTAAGGCAAGAAAAATGAAAACTAAAGAGATAAAGTTGCTTAAATTTACTTTAGAATTAGTTACATACATACTTATCTCAAATTTTCTTTCCAGTTAGGATAAAAATGTATTTTTATATCTAAGAGAATGCATTTCTTTGATAGCAAAATAAAGTCTGTCCAGGTATTAAGAAAAAAGACTGAAAGAAGCATTATTAATGTTGTGTTTTCCTCAAGATAGCCAACAAATTCCATTACGCTGACATTTGCCTAGAAAAACTACATTTCCAAAGTTGTACTGGAGCATCTTACAGAGCAATGGAAATCCTGAACTGTAGTTGAAGTGTTCCTGCTGCCAGATGCTCCTGAAAGAGAAAGAGTTTTGCTCAGGACAGAGACCGGCACTCTTCTTGCTGTAAGCAAGGAACTAGTTCAGCAACAAATACTCCTGGTGGTCCAGAAGAATATTAAAGCTTCACAAATCTTGGATTTTGTCCATTTCTTCTACAGTAGTGGATGAGTACTGAATAAGTGCATAAAAAGCTGAATCAAAGTTCAACAGGAGAACCACTTTTCTAAATTAGAGCTTTCTGAAATGAGAGAAATAAAAGTTTATTTTTGTTTTTCAAGGGGTAATGATTATCTACAGCTAGTCAACACAGTCCACAGATACGTGGTCAATCAGTGGCAGAACATCAAGGGTGACTCACTCTTCTGCCCTGCTACAGAGAGACAGAGTTTTAAGGACAAGTCAGGGAATTATAGACTTTCATGAACCATTTCTCTCAGAGCAAAAGTTTCCTTGAGTAGAAACTGACACCTACCTTCTTTTATATATATATATATATATATATATATATATATTGTTCTAGAGCCAATGTGGATGTAACATTCAAACCCTTACGAACCTTTGTTCCTTCTTTTACATCGTTTATTTCACAGAAATATCAAGACCGATTCTCTTTTTCTGCTGGAAGCCAGACTGTCTCAGGCTTACGTACCACAAATCAAATACATTTAAAGCTATGAGGAGAACAGACATTCTGAAGTGTTCCCTTAAACTTGGAGAATAACTTGATTTGATACACCACTGTATCAGTCTGAATCTCTTCATTTCCTACCTCAGTTTATGATCAGCGAACCTCAGGGGCAAAGAATTTTATCACCCACTGGTTTGACTCAGATTCCAGCTTTACCAGCTTACAAAACACCCTGTAGAAATATGGGATTTGGACCTTTCTGGCTCGCAGTCAGGCGAGCTTCTGCTAGCTGTACACTATGCAAGAGCTTGCAATGGAAAAGGGGGTAGACTAAGTAAAGGATGACTGAGAAAGTGTTTCACTGTCACACTCCTGCTCCTTCTCATATGTCTACAAGAAGAACAGCAGGTCTGTAGCAGTGAAAGAGAAGATGCAGAAGGATAACAGGGGAGCAATGAGATCCTCAATACCACCCTGAAAAGAAAAGCAGTTTTTAAGGATAGAGGTCACTAACAGTGATAAATAGCTTCGTCATTTTTTTCCTTTCTCAATTAATATGGATAAAGAATAGGTCTATACATCAGCCATGCTGTGTCATTTTGCCCTGATATTTCCCCTCCTAGGTCAATTTACAGTCGAGACTCCCTGCAAGCCCTCCTTCCACCCATCTCATTCCAAGCTCCTCTCATCTTTTCCCCCATGTCCTCATTTGATACCACTTGCAGAAAGCTCCTTGCATTTCTTCCAAGTTGCTTCTGTTGGTTTAGCAAATTGAATCAGCCCAGCACTATGCCAGACAGCCATGAGGGCTGGTGTTTAGGAGGGTTCAACTGACAGTGAAGTGTAACTTCACCCTAAATTGGGTATGTGGGGGAGGAAGAAGATACAGAGGAGAGGAACTGCAAGTCTCCCAGCCCTCCAAGCAGTCCTTTCTTGTATGTCTTGTCACATACAAAGCTGACAGGACTACAAGATGCCAACACTGACAGGATGTTTTGAAGTAACACTTTTCATTAGGTATGATTTGTAAAGTTTTCATCCTGTGCCCAATATAGAATCTAGCTTACAGCAAGTAATGCAATCTAAAATTGCCATACAACAGAAATTTTAAGCAAACACCCTTCAAAGGTGCTTAGGAAGAGGAGAAACAAACTCTTACCATACACAGAACCAGGTCTTGTCATCAGAATGAAAAGGAAGAACAAACTTTGACTGGAAAAGGACAAGCTGTGATGAAGGATGTTACTTTCAGAAGTAACAGCTGCCACCTTTAACAGAAGCTACTCTAAGAACCCTTTTGCACAAGCAGCAGAAGCTCATTCCCCAGGTTGAGCTACTGCATAAACAAATAAGAAATATGCACTTGAACACTTGTTTTTGAAGTCTTATTCCATTACTGAATGCCCCTTTTTTCTCAGCAAAGGCTACGACCTGTCGCATGGCGAGTACATCAGTCCATGCTTGAACCGTGGATTTCCCAAACAAACGTTAATTTTGCAAACAAGCTTCTCCCTTAGACAAAGGTTAAGGCTGACTGGGGCTTGAAGGAAGACACTGAGAACGGCTTCAAGTTCACATGGCCATTGCAGCTCTCTGCAGTGTGAGCATGTAAATATCCTGAAAGTCTATGAAAAAAAAAAAAAATCAAGTACACATTTTTACCCTTACATATGTGAAAAGTGCGTACTTGTCACCCGCCTCTTCTCTCGCATATTGAAAACTGCTAGCACTCGGATAAGATGCAAGAGGCTGAGTTGACATGCTGTACATTACTTGTTGAAAGAAACTTCACAGCCTGACCAAGATGTGTATGTTAAGTGAAAAAATACAGAGAGAATTTCTACATGGATATCATGACAACTACTCCTTGCTTTTGTTACTAGCAAATGCACTTTCAATGCCAAAACATTTTATGTATTATTACAGCATTACTATTTTTACACTGAGGAAAAAAAAAAAAAAAAAAAAAAAAAAAAGGTTATCAAGATTATATTATCATTAATAAGTACTTTAGCAAAAGCTTATAACAAGGTTGTAGAAAATTTCAATGTGACCAAAAAGCTCAGCCTACTCCATTAGGCAACCTTTTCCTTGCAAAGCTGCTACAGACATTTCACCAAATTCTGAAGTTTACTAATGATTGCCTACACCAAACCTAAGAATTGGAGAACTTCTGTTTTTACGTATTCTTATAGTAATATCCTCTCCCATCAACACATACACACCAGAGCCCATCAAGGCTTTTTAAGACTAAGGCACTGAGTTTCCACTAAAACAGAAGGTAGGACCTAAGAACTTGCAGTGTTTTTGCTTTCTTTTTTTAAACGGCCTCCAACTAATGTAATTTTGTACTTTTCCAAGTGAAAAGATAATTATTAAAATTTCCAAGATTTTTTTGGACAGTTTTTTTTTCTTTCAAAATACTGGCAAGTCACTCCACATTGTCTAATGAGTTTGGGGTGGTTGTTTTATTTGGGAAGACAAGAAAGTTTTATTTGGGAAGACAAAAAGGCTTTTATACCTTTCTGTAGAGACAAGGATAGTTGAGACTTTTTTTCTCCCACTGCATGCCTAAAACATTAAGTTAAAAATACAATCAAAATCAAAAATTAATTTGTAATTCAACTTGTAGGATTTTTATTTTTAAAAGCCGTTTAAGACAATTTTAACAGGGTTTTTGTTATATTTAATGAAATATCAGTAGCGGTAGTTTGCAGAATAGACTCTGCTCAAATTAAGGATCAGAGAATTAAAACCAAAATATCTAACTAGTGGCCTTCTCTATACTACTTTTACTGTAAAGTTTCTTTATAAACAAATGGAAAAGAAAAAGAGACTTATTTTAAAAGGTATAGAAATTTAAGCAACTGTTTGCTACTTAAAAATAAAGCAACTTTAACAATCTAAATTTAATCCTGGAATATGAAAATATTTAAAGAAAATTTTCTGTTATGCAATTGTAATGAGTTGTAGAGAACCATCTGCACCCTCTACTGACAAACACTACCAAAAATTTCTAAAATTAACAGCCATTTCCTGCTATGTTTAATTTTATCTCATACACTTAATATAACTAAACAATGAAATTAAACCACTTTCCTTTTTTTTGACCTCCCTCAGAATTCCTAGAAGGTGAGTTTTTGTTGTTTTTAAATCTTACAAGACTCAATAAAATGATCGGATATATTTAGACGCAGACTAAATTTTAACTTACATACTGATACTGACATCAAACCAATTCACATACTCAAAATGCTACTGACAAATAAAAATCACTCTGATCATTTAGGCAGTATTTAAAAGCTTTGGATTAGTGTTATCTAGATAAGAACTCTGAACCTAAAAAAAGTCATGCTTTTATGGTTGTAGCTGCAAAGAACTGCCAATCACAGGTTTGTATGCCATCAAAAAAAAAAAAAAAAAAAAAAGGGGGGGGGGGT